>BBSZ01014261.1:15444-37805 GCA_000981365.1 Subanguina moxae
CCTCCCCGAGAAAAAAGTTTAAGTGCCACAAAATACGTGTACCATCTTACATTCCCTAACCTAATCCAGTAGAGTCAAGTTTTTTTTTTCATTTTGATAGTGATCTTGGCTCCTGGCTACTCTGCATAAGACACACAAACCCCGTGCCGTTGCATTTCTTGCTTCTTTCAAAAAGTCATCTTTTATTAAAGGGGCTGGAATCCGCTTGGCATTCGTTTGGCATTCTTCACAATTTTTGAAGTAAAGGTATTTTGTTGAAAAAATCTTTCTGAGAATTGCTGCATAAACTCCATTAGTCCTCCCCAGTGTTCCCGAAACTATCACAATTCACTGAAACTCAACTTCGCCTCAAGGCAAACTTTAGATGAGGCTGCGGTTGAGTTCTCTTGTCGATGATTTGCCGCAGATAGTCTTCTGTTAGAGGGTGGTTCATCCAGGTTTTGCTAGCAGTTACCCTTGAACTGGCCGACAAGTATTATTCACAAAGCAAAACTTTATGAAGTGCTCTGCTAAAAGATAATTTTGAAAAATAATCTTCTCCTCCCCCTCTAATTATCTTCCTCTCTACCCCCTCGGGAGCGAGTCCAGGGTATATCATATCGAAGGGTTTGTTATATCCAGACCCGACTGTACACCATTTTAGTTTAACCATTTAATTCTTGTTTTGCTTGATCTTGTTTCTATTAAAAATTTTTAATGAATCTTGTTGAGGTATCTCTCGTGCAATGTTATCTACTCCAATGAATCATTTGACAAGGCTGGTTATTTTTCATCAAGCGCATCGAAGTCTTGCTAGCAGCAGCATAAACTATGCCCATAATCATTTGCCGGCTGAGAAACCTTCGGGAGTACGTCAACTAGCCGAAAGAAATGAAATACCGATTGAGAAACAGTCTTTGACAAGGGGTCTGTCTATGAACAAGTTTGAGAAGGTACATGCTTTTATGTAATTTATCCTAACTCATATCTATTGCAATTTTGCAGGATTTCCTGATTTTCCCAGAATACTCGGAAACAGAAGAAGTGGAGCAAATCAAGAAATACGTGCGTAAAGTTGACGCTGATTTTGAAAAAGCATGTCAGTTTGTTTTGTCCTCGCTTTCGTATGCATCTTTTTACTTTTTTCAGTGACGAGCACAACTGCCACTGCAAAAGATTCTCTTCCCATTCAAATCATTCATGTACTGGCTAAGAATGAGGTCTTTAAGTCGTTCGTTCCCAAAGATTTCGGTGGTTATGGTTTCTGTCAAAAAGATCTGGTGGATTTTGATTTAAAAAAATTAAGTCACGGCTCGGTTACAAGATTGTTTATATAGCTACTTTTGACCGAATCTCTCTCCGGGGATGACCTATCGATTTTCACCGTCTTCAATCAAATTCAGTCTGCAGCTGCTCTGATTACAATTTTTGGAACTGCGGAACAGAAGGAGAAGTATCTTCCAAGAATCGCCGAGTATAAGTGTCGACCCTGCATTTGTGTTGAAGATGAACAGTAAGCTCCTCTTTATTTCCTCCTGTCTGTAACCAAAAAAGTGTTTTAGGATAGTTGACTCGGTATAAACGCAACTTTTTGAGTTTCCTTCATTCCTCAAAATTTTCAGATTGAGACGGAAATTTCTAAGGCACCCGGAGACAAGGAATTTAAACTCAATGGAGTGAAGACGAATGTGATTAATGCTAATAATGCCGACATCTTCATTGTTTTCGCCAAACAGAAGATTGGAGATGCTGTAATTTTTCTTCGAAACTTGATGAATTGTTGGGTAAAGGGTTTATTTAATTATTTTTCAGGAGAAAAAGCGGTGCTTTATTATCGACAAAAATGATTTGGACGGTGGATCTGTGGATATCCAGGAGCGCATTCAAACACAGGGCCTTAATGCTGTACACTGTAAGCTGAAGCATTGTGTTTTTAACTTATGTATTATTTATAATTGGTAAAATCTTGTTGCAGATTCGAAGGTGAAATTCACGAATATTCCAATTATTGAGACCAATGAAGTCGGAGCCGATGAGATGGTTGAAGATCTTTTAAAGTAGTGCCTTTCTATTGCCCGATTTTATACTTTGACTTACGATATTTTTCAGCGAGTTAGCAGTCAATGGAAAAGGCTTCTATGGTGCCGCAGTGTGTGGTAGTTTGAAGAAGTTGATAAGTAAGTTTTCGGCTGCAGTCGGCTCTCGATATAACGTCATCCTTGACTTAGCATACCACAACGTCTCCTTGATCTGGTTTATAGGGATGCCGTTATATTGAGAATCAACTATTTATAATTCAAATTAAACTCGAGTATGGTTTTAGCGCAACTCTGTGACTTTGCTAATTCTCGTATGGAGGGTAATCTGCGACTTTCGGATACTCATCCAGTGCAAACAGCTCTAAGTGAATTAGCTGTTGGAGTCTATGTTTTGGAGTCAATGGTCTACTACATTGGAGGATTATGCGATGAAAGGCTGCTCTTGCTAAATGACTTGGAAAACTCCATCATTCAGGTGGTTATTTTCTCTTGCTATTCATATGCTCTTATATTTTTTAGAGATTTGCAAACAAAGTTTCTAGAAAGGCTATTATTGCGATCTGTGACATAGCAGGTATACACTGGTAGTGTCTCAAATTAGTTATCCACTTTTTAAGGCATGACTGCTGCAAATACGGATTTTGGGTTTGATAAAATGATCCGGGACATTGTGACTTTAATCTCCAGTTCTGTAAGTGATCGTCTCTTAGTTATTTTTTATTCACCCTTTTCATAGTTAGTTGTCCTGCGTACCATGGTTTCAGGTCTTTACTGTTGTGCATATTTAGGAGTCGGATTTGAAGCTAGTCAGGAGGATAAGCTTGCCAGCTATGGAAGCATATATTCATCAGCATGGCAACATGTTAAAGTTAGTGTTTTTTAAGGTGTAGGGTGTTCTAAGAAGTTTTAACGCGTTTAAATTGTCTGATTTTTTCAAAGGGAAAATTTTGACAAAAAGTTATTGACGTTCGATACGCTAGCTCATGGAAGCGTTAGGGATTCTCGAATCACCCAATGGTCTAACTTTAAAAGAAATTTTGAGCATCTTTAATTTCAGTTTGATGAAGAAGTTTACTTTCACCAAGATGCTACAAGGTCATTTATCCTGGAATGAGAAATTTGAAAAACCTAGGCCCTCACATTTCATCGCCGAGCATGTGCATCCTTCTTTGACCGCATCTGCTTTTGAGTTAGAGAAATCGATGAATCGTCTTAACCAAGTGATTGATCGCCTCATAACAGATAAAGGATTGTATATCAAGAACGATTATGTATCTCTAAAGAGCTTGGTAATGTTTATAGTTTATTGCATGACTCACTCACACTATCTTCCCTTTGTTTGTAGGCCACCGTAATGGAAAATAATTTGGGTATGGTTGCCTCCATTGCACGAGCTAGTCGTTCCTATTCTATAGGTCTGAAGAATGCTGATGATGAGGTGAAATTATTATTTTGGTTATTAAGGTTACAAATTTTTAAGTTAAGGTGGCGTGGACAAATTTTTATTGTTCTACTGCTTCTAAAGAGACTGAAAATATTTTGAGAGAGGTTATCGACTGTACGTTTTTTAATTCCTAAAAGTTTTTTGAGGTTTAAACACTATTTTAGTCTTCGGTCTTGTGAAGCAAAACCCTAAGTTAACTGGTGTCGGAAAGATGGTCTTGGATGCTAGAGGCTACAATATAGGTAGGCGCTCATTGTTGTTTTAGCACCCAAGCGGTTTTATTTTTTAGAAAGTCCAGTCGAGAGAAATTGGTAGAGCGTCAGGCAGCTGCTCTGTGAAAAATAAATTTAATTAGATTGTTGAGAATGGTGTGTGAATATTCTGTTGAATTGTATTTTTTCGTTTAAGTGGTGAATAAATCTTGTTTCTAGCTAATTTCTGTTTTATCCTCGCCTCTTTCGAATCAGATTTTTGGTGTGTGGTTCGTCTTGTGTTCGAAAAGCGAAAAGTCTACTCCAGAGATCGTATAAGACGCCAGGCGAGGGTCACTAATTTTTGTTTTCTCTGCCTTATTATTTACAAGTTATAAATAAATTGGGGAGTAGTTTCGACAGGAAGTGGCGTCTGGCGTTATGTTTCTCCAATGGAGCCACGTAATGTGGCAGTGATCGTTTTTTGTGTTGGGAATTCAGAGTAAGTATCAAAATTCCGTAAGGATTTTCGATTCCCACTATCCTTTAGACTATCTCTTTTAGAGTGAGGTGCAGTTTTGCTTAACGCTTTTATTAACTGATTTCAGGGTATGTATTCCTGTTCTAAAAAGTACTTGTTGGCTGTCCTTTTGATAATACAGACTATTTTAATATTAGCTGATGGTTTGTATTTTCTACCATCTAAAATAATTCTACCGTCTTCATATATTGCAGAGCATAATCATGTGTACAAAGACGATGAAGAAGTTGTTTTATGGATGAATAATGTTGGACCATATAGGTTTGTCTTTTTGGCAAGACTTTTACCTTGGTCTCCAAGGTAATCCCCCAATCCTCAGACCTATTAGGTTATGAATAGGGGGGTGAATGGTTTTTGATGTGGTATAAACTGAGGGGCATATCCGAATAGCGTGGAAAATTCTATAATCTGTGAATTGTCTGTACGCCTCTGTTACCTTGTTTAAATATTGTGTTTACAGCAATCGACAGGAGACATACGCATACTTTTCTCTTCCCTTTTGCCGTGGCTACAAGACTGCACTGGAGCACTACCATGAGACTATGGTTGATGAAATTTTTCAATGTTTTATCCCAAATTTTTGAGTTCTAGGGTGAAGCTCTGTTGGGTGTGGAGCTGGAGTACTCAGGACTGGACATTAAATTTAAAGGTTTTGACAATTTTCCTAACTGTTTTCAATACTTTCTTGACTTCTTATGGGCTATGTGTGGATTACCTCTGAACTTTATGTTTGGAGCAATTTTTAAACCATTTTTATTGGCTTATACAACAGGCTATAAGTGGGTTCTCAATTCTTACATGGTTTTACATTGGAGAAAGTCATTAGTGGTAGAATTCATCCTGCATCCACCACTCACAGGTGGAAAGGCTACGGCTCTACCCGACTCCGTCTGGAACTTTCCTTCTCTTTAACTACTACTAATGGCCTCCTCCAATGTAAAATCCAAGCAGGAATTCCGAAACTACTTATAGCCTGTTGTGAAAGCCAATAAAAATAGTTCAAAAGCTGCTTCAAACATAGAGGACGTGCTCCATATAACTCATTAGAAGGCCTGCTTGTAGACCAAAATTAATTTAGTGAAACAGGAAAAGACGGAATATTGCAAGCAAAAGTTGAGTGCTGCGGACAGGTATTTTCTGACCATGTGAAATGCCGAAATCACACCTTTCTCTTCAGTGCTTCATTGGCTTTTGCGGTGTCGCACAACTACTGGTACCAAATGTACATCGACGACCTGCCACTTTGGGGTAATGCTCTCACCCAGTTGACAGTCATCCAAAAGGTGTATTTCAGCGCTGGTGGGCGAGACGGAAGCGGACAAGCATCTTATCTATACGCACAAAAAGTTTGAAATAGGTTGTGGAGCTCAGCTCTCGTTTTTTACCCACTATACTGACTGCTTTTTTTTATTTAGGCTACAACATGAATCAGGCAAGTCCACTTACATGATTCCCTTTCTCGCAAATTCCATTTGAGCTTGAACTACTCTGTTTAGATAGTGGATGTGAACATCATTGCCGAAGAGAAGGTCGAGATAAAGCCCAACCAAGAAATTGTTTTCACCTATGAGGTGACCTGGAAGCCATCCGACGTCGTCTTCGACAAACGCTTTGAGAAGTACTTGGACCCCAGCTTTTTCCAACACAGGGTTCCTTTTCCTATAGTTTCTCTGTCTCTGCTTCTAAGACACTAGTTGACAGATTCACTGGTTCTCCATCTTCAACTCCTTCATGATGGTCATATTCTTGGTGGGACTTGTGTGGATGATCTTGCTGCGAACTCTCAACAAAGATTATGCCAGATATCACAAGGAGATAGACATCGAAATGGATGTGAGCCGTCTAGACATACAAACAGACAACAACTTTTTTTTATTTAGGACGTAGATCTTCCAGACGACTACGGCTGGAAACAGGTTCATGGTCAGAATTTTTACATTTTTTCCAATTATTGGGTTGGTGCCAGTGGCCTGTGTTCAAAAAAAAATTGTCAAGTTCCCTTAAAAAAATTAAAAAAGGCAAATAACTTTACAGGCGATGTCTTCCGAACTCCATCCTACCCTCTTATATTCTCTTCATTGATTGGCACCGGCTACCACCTGTTGGCTGTTCTCTTCATCACCATTGGTCTGGCTATTCTCGCAGAATTCTACACAGAGTTGTTTTTTCTTGCTTTTCTAAAAATGAGCTTTCAAATATCTGAGAATATCTGAGTCCATTTTGGTTGCAGGTATCGGCTAGATGACTTTTTTTAGAGACCCTTAGGCTTAGGGTAGGCCAGCCTAGGTTAGCCGGGACCCTTAGGCTTAGGGTAGACCACCTATCAAAAAAACATTTTTGAAGAAACCATGATTAACTCTCGTCTTACCGGCTACCATGCCCCTTTAATGAGATTTTCACGTAATTTCAGAGTGGGAAAATGCTGGACACACCACAAAAATTATTGCAAACACTTTTAGGCGTGGATCCCTGCTCAGTGCCATAATTTTTGTGTATGCCATCTGCACTCCTTTTAATGGATATTTTGGTGCGATTTTTTAAAACTAAATTTGTTAAAGTTGTGAAAACAGCTTGTCTTCTAAGGTGGTGGAATGTATAGTCGGGTAGGAGGCAGAAACTGGATCAAGCAAATTGTAGTGGGTGCCCTTCTCTTCCCCTCTGTTATCTCGATTGTGAGGGACTTTTTGGTATAAATTTTCTGAAATTTTTTGATTCATTTTAGGTGGCGTTGAGTGTCAATTCAATTGCCATATACTACCATGCAGCACGAGCCATTCCCTTCACAACTATGGTGAAAGCCCTTTTTGTTGTTTAACAATTGAGTCTTAATATTCAGTTGGCTATTGTCTGCATTTGTATATTTGTCATTTTTCCTTTGAGGTAGGTGACTACACACATTTTTATATATAGTCAACCCTCGATTTAACGATCCCTTTATATAGTTGGATCCACAGCTGGGTCCGACCGTTACCTCAATTTTTGACATCTTTTGCCAATTTTGATATTGATGTATCTAAGGCAAAAAATCGCAAGGATTCTGAATTTGCCAATCATTTTTAGACAAATCAAACATTTTGACTTCAAAGGATTATAACGATCACCCTTTTTGGACACGTTTGGCACCCTGGTGCCAGCATCAGGGATAGTGGATGGTGACTAATTTCGATGAGTTCGTATGCAGTCGCCAGTGTTGAGACCGCTGAAGTTATGTTGCTGGTTACTGACCATAAATAATTCCCCACAAGAAAGCTATTTTCCGACCCTTTTAGTCATAGAAATCCAGTTTTTGGGAAGTCGAAAAGTAATGGTATTTTTAGGTACTACACTAAGGAAACTAAGCCATACAACTAGTGCTGGAGACCGAACCGAAATCCGTACGGATTTCGGTCATCGGTTTTTTCTCAAATATGATATGATGCAAAGAAAAAATTTTCTCTAACCCTTGCGGTCTTCTCAAACCCAGGACTTTGAAATAGTTTGATTGTTATATATCCTGTGTATTTCCACACATCTTCTCTATCATGGTTGTTGATAGCACTATTTTTGGTCCCCTCTGGTCGCAGCACCAGAGGGGTGGGGCCGTTAGGCTGGGGGGGTTTCGGGGCCAAGTGCTCAGGAGCCAAGTGCTCAGGAGCCAAGTGCTCAGAAGCCAAGGGCTCAGGAGCCAAGGGCTCAGGGGCCAAGGGCTCAGGGGCCAAGGGCTCAGGGGCCAAGGGCTCAGGAGCCAAGGGCTCAGGAGCCAAGGGCTGTATATACTTTGGTTAGATTTCCAATTAATTACTAACCCGTTGAGACTCTCAACTTGAGAGCGTAAGATTGCGAAAGTTATCACTGTCCTTGGGCCCCTGGTTCCCTAAAGCCCCCCCCCCTAAAGCGCCCCTAAAGCGCCCCTAAAGCACCCGGCCTAAAGCGCCCGGCCTAAAGCACCCGGCCTAAAGCACCCGGCCTAACGGCCCCACCCCTCTGGTACTGCGACCAGAGGTGACCAAAAATAATGCGATCAACAACCACGGTAGCGAAACTATGCGAAAATACAGAGGATATATAAGATCAAACTAGTTCAAAGTGCTGGGTTTGAGAAGAGACCGCAAGGGTTAGAGAAAATTTTTTCTTTGCATCATATCATATTTGAGAAAAAACCGGATTCTGGTGACCGGAATCCGTACGAATTCCGGTTCGGTCTCCAGCACTAGTTATATGGCTTAGTTTCCTTAGTGTAGTACCTAAAAATACCATTACTTTCCGACTTCCCAAAAACTGGATTTCTATGACTAAAAGGGTGGGTCGGAAAATAGCTTTCTTGTGGGGATTATTTTTGTAGAATGCTTATGTATGTCCTAAAAAGTCTGGTATCCGTATGGATCCCGGTTTTTTGCCACCACTGGATCAAGAATCCGATTCTTTTCAAGAAATCCTGTCCGGAATCTCTCCGATACTTCCATCCCCCAGCACTACTTCCCTACACAACCCAACCAGGAATCGAAACTCCGTGTGAGTGAACCCCTCGTAACTTAACCACTCGGCCACGAAGACACATCACGACGCCGCATTTGACGCAACCTAATATAATCTCTTTTTCCTTAATTTTATAAAAGGTTAGTAATCTGAGGGGAATAATTACAGTTTCCTGGGAACTATTGTCGGCAGGAATTTGAAAGGGCAAGCCGACGTTCCATGTCGCATCAATGTTGTTCCTCGTCCAATTCCAGACAAAAAATGGTTTTTGGAGCCGGCGCCAGTTGCTCTTGCTGCAGGCTTTCTGCCATTTGGATCGATTTTTATTGAAATGTAGGTTGAAAAGGTTTTAGCAGAAATGCAATAAAAACTACATTTTCAGGTACTTTATCTTTACCTCCTTCTGGGCCTATAAGATCTACTATGTTTATGGGTTTATGTTGTTGGTGGCCTGCATATTGATTGTGGTCACTGCTTGCGTCACCATCGTAGCCACTTATTTCTTGCTGAACGCAGAGGACTACAGATGGCGCTGGAGCAGGTAAACCTCAGAATTTTTTATATTTAGGCTAAACTGTCTAAAGACTGGACCAAAATGGTGGCGTCTAGCTTTAGGTTTTACAGTCGAACTTCGACTTTTTTGATCGATAGGACGAGCGCTCCGTCCATTATCATGCATTCCTGGCTTGAGGGCGACGAGGGCTTGAGAGGTAGAGATGTGCGCACAGACTCACCTGCGAGATATTTGGAGGAGGGGGGAGGGTTGTGTTACAGCTCCCAAATTTCCGAGTATAAACCTGGGGGGGGGGGCTATAATTCAGTATTCAATTTTTTGCTTTTCTTACTCTTAACCAGAGGCTGAAAATCAGAACAAAAGAGAAGATCACCAAAGACCAGAGCTAGAAGACGACAGCAAAGACAAAAAAAAAGAGCCAGAATTTTTGACCGAAAGCTGGGGTTGAGACAATTTTTCTAGCTGTGGCCTAGAGAAATCTTCTCTTTTGTTTTAATTTTCAGCTTTCGGTTAATATACACCAGTTATATACCAGACTTGTTGTTATTCCTTTTGTTTAGTTTCTGTGCGGGTGGCTCAGTCTCTGTTTATGTGTACCTATACGCCATCTACTACTACTTTTTCAAAACCAAGTAGGTTACCATATTGTTTTCCTAAAGCATTTATGAAAGTAGCAGATTGAGTTGAACATTAACTATCCTATTTCCTCTAATAAATGCCTCCCCCCTAATTCAAAATCGTGTTTTTGGCGTTGTGTTTTTATTTTTTGCGGACGACTCTCAGGCAAGTCACCACGCAAATTGTAGCTTATTGTTTCAGCTACAATTTGCTTATACCCCCCTTACTCCCCCCTTACATCCACCTTATACCACCCCAACTTTCCCCTTACACCCCCTTTACACCCTCTTACTCCCCCTCACACCCCTCTTACACCCCAATTAAAATAGGGGTGTAAGGGGAGATTCCCAGCGATAGCGGAAACAATACGCTACAATTTGCGTAGTGGATTACCTGAGAGTCGTTTGAAAAAAAAGTAGGTCAAAAACACAATGCCAAAAACACGATTTTGAATTGGGGGAGAGGCGTTTATTAGAGGAAATAGGGTAAATCAAGTTTTTAGAATGTATGGACTCTTCCAGACCTCTTTCTACTTCGGTTACATGGGACTGTTCTCAATTGGTTTGGGCCTATTGTGTGGTACGGTTGGCTATATCTCTGCAGCCGCATTCATCCACAAAATTTATTCAAGAATCAAGTTGGATTGAGTAGTCTTTAAGAAGCTTATTTATTTCCTCCCAGTTTCTAATAACGTTGATTGTTGATTGTTGTTGTTGTGAATTAGTGTGAGCAGGTGCGAAATAGGCTGCAAATCAGACCCTAATCCTTTTTCATGTGTATTTCTTAAAATAAATTGTACATGATATTACTTTGTTGTGGTTTTGTCTCCCTATATTGCGTAATTCTTCTATGTAAATTTTATTTGAGTCAAATTAATGCTATAGACAGCGTGATGAAAGATCGAAGTGAAAGACTTGATGAGAGAAGTGTTTTGTTTTTTTTTAGAAATCTACATGTTCTCTGTAGTGCAACACGAGTGGATCTTTTAGTTTATCCCTCCATCTTGTTTTTTGAATAAATGCCATTGAAAAGTCTGAAAAATTATTGCCTTACTGTCATTGTTTTCAATAAAATAAAACAACCCCGCTATAGTTAATTTGGTTAACTACCGTAAATCCTCTAATAGACGGGCATCCTAAATTCAATACCACAAAGAGACTTTTTCGAATTTTGGATGCCCGTCTTAGAGGATTTTGTGTATATAAAGTTGATAATCATTGAGGCACTTTGTAAAAAATACCTCTTCCCATAAGCTCGTTATTGCAGAAAATATCATATTCATTGTACCTCAAACGTTTTTACGATAAACTAGGTTGGTTAAGATAATAATTATGTAAACACCTCGTAATGTCGTTATAAATCAGATAGGCTAACAAACGTTTGATTGTGTTGACCGTTGTCAGCCCTAAATTCACCTTAGAACATCGCTTCTCTTTAATCCAAACCGAAAATGAGATTACTGATGACTACCTGAAATGCGAACATACGGCAATTTCACGCTGCTCAATTTTCCTTCGGGCACCATATGCACAAGAACTGCAGGGTCTTTGCGACCTGTAAATTTATAGCGTTACCAAAATCAAACAGTTTGAACTGAAATAGACAGACGATGAAAGGTAATTGGATCCTGATCTCCGCTGCAGCACTGGGTCTCTTCTGAAGAGTCCACGCCATTGTCTGAAAGCACTAAAAGGATGTAAAGTTTTAATGAAAAACAAAGAAAAAACCTTTTGCATTCACCGCATTACCTCCTAAAGACTGTGCTGCTGAATTTACACCGTTTTCTAAAGAACCCTCAGACTTATACTTTTTCTTTTTGAAGTCCTCTCTACGTCTGGTTTCTTCAACTTGCATTCCAGGTACCAATTTGTACACAATATCCTGCAATGTTCTATCAAAAGCTACATAATGAGAGGGGTGGGATTGGTGAATCCTGTAAAATAAGCGATTACTAGCCAACCCCAACCATTCAGACCTACATAAAGTGACATTTGGGGCAGTCGGTACTGTCTTCGAAGTGTTTAAGCAAACAACTTTTGCAAAAGGTATGAAGGCAATCAATAACCTGGGAGTATCCAGCGTTAGAAACACAAGAAATGCTGCAACTTTGAACTCACAGTGGTAGCTTCAATAAAATAACCTTCGCAAATGGGACACGTTATGTACGGGTTAAGTGTACTCAGCTGTAGCATGTGATCATGTGAGGTAGAAGCAGCGTTAACACTGGCCGATTGCGAGGTCCTCGTATTCCTCTTGTGAGACATCCTGCATTAAATAGTTTATAGAAACAATCTGTAGACACCAATAAGTAGTTGAGGTAAGAGATTGTGCAACCACAACAAAGTGGAGAGACTCCTCAAAAGTTATTTAATACCAACTCTAAACCCAACCAAAAAGACAAACAATATAATGACAATATGCAATTGTAAGGCACAAAACTAATTTTCCTGCCCCTCGTTTGAATAATTCGAATTCCCCCTTGAGAAAGCATTGGAAAAGCTTTGTCCACTTGTCCTAAGCCGATGGTCATTTTGATCTGAAAAAAAGAAAGAATAACTATGCACCAATTCCTCCGTTCAATTGAAAATTAAAAATGAGTGCCACAACTCTGTTTTTCGAATTAGTTGTAGCCTTAGACAGTTTAGTTGTAGCCTTGCGCTACAGTCAACTCTCCCATCTAGGACATTCCCCCATTTAGGACAGCTTCTGCCTGTCCCGACCTTACAAAGTACACTCTCACTTAGCACAGCATTAGAACAGCCAGTCGGATTTTCATTAATCGTTATTTTTTAAAGTTTTGTATTAGAAAGCAGTTCAATCTTCCGGCGTCATCTATCGGCAATATTCTCAGAGACAAGGTGGCAATCCTCAAAACAACAGACGAGGCTGGTAAGGCAAAGCACGCTTGTCTTCAGCCGGTCAAGCAAAAAGATCTAGAAGCGGCAGTCCTTCAGTGTTAATAGATGTGTGTGAATAGAATCTTGGATTTGTGTTCTAATCGCTCTTACTTAGTACAACTGAACTGTGTTTTAGAAAATCACTCTTCCGCATAAGACACTCCCACTTAGGAGAGCATTTGGTCGGTCCCTTAGCTGTCAAAAGACAGAGAGTCGACCGCATACCTCTTTGAATTTTAGGTATAACGTAAAAATATTCAAATTATAAATACTTCGAAAAAACCAACTTCTCCACTCATTTTTCAAATTTTAATGTTGATTGACCGGGGTAATTGGCTCGTATGTATAACTGTTTAGGATGACACACTGAATCTATAATAACTGACCTCTTTCTCTTTGCTCCATTGCCAGATGCGCAGTGTTAGATAAGAATGCCAGAACTCCCTTTTTGCATCTGTTAGCATAATGGCCCTTTTCACCGCACTAACAATAACAAGAAAATTTTCAATATCTAATTCAGGAAAAACAAAAACACAAAACCTTGTAACATGTAACCTCGGAAAGATTCTTCTTATCTGACATAAAGTTGGGATCCATTGGCTGGTTGAAATTCCTAGCTCTGTTTTGATCAATCTGAGGAAGCTGCGATTGTGCCGGTAGATGAGGACAATGAGTGGCCTAAAACAGTCGGATGACAAAATTCTTACGACCACAACTTTCGGATCAGAAGAATGCACGGTACGAACCTTGTGACCCCTCTCATGACAGTTGTGACAGAGCACCGCTTGATTGTTGAACTTGGCATTCGACGGGCCTCTTGGATCATACGCCGGCAAATTGAAAGAAGGGTGAGTGAACTTGCAACTAGGCCCTTCCAAGCAGAAACCACTAAAAATATGCATGGGTGAATAGAAAATAGCACCAAGTAAAGTGGGCCTAAATAAGAAAACATACAGCAAGTAAAGCGGACAAAAGACTCTGCGGCGATGCCTATGTTTGCAGAAGGCTCCTAAAGTCAAATATCAAAGTTGAGAGGCTTGACCTAAAGACTGACATACCATGCCGACAAAAACCCCGATCGTACCACGGGCAATCTTTTATCTTGCTCTCTGGATCAATGTGACGAAATGGGCATTCTCTATTGCTACATGCCACTAAAAAAAGACATCAGAGAAAAAATAGAAAATTTGACTCTATTGGATTATACCCCCCCCCCCCAAAATCAATATATTGTTTACTTGTCCCTTCCCCTCCCTCTACAGCCCTTTATTCCTTAAAAATGGTGAAAAAATGCTTCTTATATAATCAATGTACCTAGAAAATGCAAGTACCTTTAGGAGGGGGGTATAATACAGTAGTAACGAAAAATTAACCACATACAATACTTGGAGAAGAAGAAACACTCCGGCATTTTGCTCAAATCATACTCGTGTAGAAATTCGCATTGATCGCCCTTTTTGCACAATCCACGAAGCCTATTTAAGAGAAAGGTTGTTATAAACAAGTGTGCACTCCAAAAAGCTTACCAATGCTTACAGACCACTTGTTTGTCCTTGATGATGTGCCTCAACGGACAGAGTGCTCCCAATGCACCTTTAAAAAACAATTTAATCCACCAATCCAATTTATAAAAATACATGTCTATATATACTCACATGATTTCAGTTCATTCTTCACACAAACACCACGACCACTCTTATCCATGCCCGGAAAGGGAACCTAAAAAGCAAGTAAAAGCTTATAAACAATCTCCTGAGAAAATTTCAAACTTCGCGTGAACCCTGCTGGTTCATGATCATTTCTTCCACATCGGTAATGTAAGTCGGCTCGGAGAGAAGCAAGTCCATAGTTAAAGGTACTTCATGACTGTTCTCGAATGTTGTTGTTGTTGTTGAAGACCCATTCACATGAGGACCCATTGCAGACTTTTGGAAGCTGAAAAGCAAAATACAGTCGACTCTTGATACAAGAGCACCCCAAAAAATGGGATCCACAGCTGGGTCCGACCATTAGCTCAATTTTTGACACCATTTGCCAATTTTAACATTCAGATGACTCTAAGGCAAAAACCGCAAGGATTCTAAATTCGCCACTCGCTTTTACACAACTCAACAATCTCACCGTTAAAAAAAGCCAACTCATGATATAAGCAGCATCTTTAAAAAAAAATAGATGCTCTAATAAAGGGTGAGATCGTTGAGTTGTGTAAAAACGACTGGCAAATTGCGAATCCTTGCGGTATTTCGCCTTAGAGACATCAATATCAAAATTAGCAAAAGATGTCAAAAATTGAGGCAAGGGTCGGACCCAGCTGTGGATCCCACTTTTTGGGCTGCTCTTATATCGAGAGTCGACTGTAGACTGGTTTAGTATTCTCGGATCGTCCTTCCGGTCATAAAAATTTCGCTTGTATCGCTTTTGTTGGTGAAAAAGAAATAAGACAGCAACAAAGAAATCGTTGTGAGACAAGATTGCCTCAAAATCCCTTTTAAAGAAAAGAGTGCAGCGATTTGTGTTTGGTGCTGAAGTGACTGTGAATATAGTCGTTGTTTTAATTGGGCATATCTTTCTGCTCGCCTCACAGATTTGCAGCAATCAACTACTCCGCAAGCACAACCAATTGCTTGTTCTGGTTGGGCCTAGCAGCCCTAGTGTCTTCCCCAAGTGGACAACCTTGCACCAAATAGCTATTTATGATAGAGATTAACCTTCGATCCTTCCTCACCGAACTTAATGGGTCGAAATTTGTGGTCTACTTCTCACTGCTCACCTTTTTCCTGTTGTTGGCGCTGAAGCTGGATGGACTGCTTCCAGTTAGCTATTTTTTCATCTTTATTCCCATTTGGTTTGGTGAATTGTTGGTTTTTGTCGGCTTTATCGTTGGTTTGATCAGCTTCATATCGGCTCCACCACCGAGGTCACTCTTTCTATTGCCAATATTTCGGTATCCGCACACACCCCAAAATTGCTCCAAAACATGTTGTCTGAACATTAAGAAAATAGATTTTCTTTTGTCTTAGTAAGGGCATCAAGTCACTAAACAACAAAAACCGTGTAAAATATGTGCACTTCTGTCGGGTATCCAAAAATTTTGAATGCTCGAACTGAAGCGATGCCCGAAAAAAACCGGGTTTCGCTTCCAATTGCCCGAAAACGGGTACGCGAACGGGAACCAAAACGGGAACCGACAACCCTAAATATTTGTAAACAGTCATAACTGAATTTGGGTTCTAGAAAGCACTATTTAGTCCATAGAAACAGTAATTAGACCCTAGGAAAACATACCGCCCTGGTTTTAAGTAAATTCCAGTGCAGAAAACAGTGAAAAACACGTTTTCAAGCGATTTTGTGGGATATTCGGATACTGAAATGGTCTTTTATTAAAATCACTGTAGTAGAATGGCAAAACATTCAGACTGGACACATCATTCAGAAATGACTTCTTTGCCATGTGTTTCTCCACTTTGGAGCACATATTATTGGTCATGTTTGAAGTGGTAGGCCATTTTATCCCTCTTGAGAACATATTTGAACTAGCTGAACTGACACCTCTCGACTCTTACTGTATTTACTCTAATAGGCGGGCACCTCTAAATTCAAAAAAATGTGTTTGTGGCATTGTGTTTTTGACCTATGTTTTGCTAGTGTCTTTTGGACATGTTGCATACCGAAATGTAGCTTAGAATCTAGGCTACATTTTAGTATATAACATGTCCAGAAGACACTAGCAAAACATAGGTCAAAAACACAATGCCACAAGCACATTTTTTTGAATTTAGGGGTGTCAGCTTATCCAGGTTTGACTATACGGCCGGTTTACCACACTAAAGGCTTAGGTTTAGGCCCCGGAAGGGCGTAGGAGGCTTGAAGGGTTAGAGATGTGCTCTACTAACCACCCCCCCCCCCTAATTTTTCCGGGTACTCTAAGTATTTCTTTTAGCTATGCTGTTATAAACTACACAATCGCAATTTCCTCGAGGAGGAGAACCTCTCATGGCTGCTAGTATTTTCTCCATTGTTAGTTCAAAGTTTCATGGCTATGATTATCTCTGTGTGGTGCATCAGACATGACAAAACATTTGAGGTTTGGAAATTTGATTTTTTAAGAAATCAGCTTTCCACTGTTCCTCTTCTAGTTCGAGATGTTCTTCAGCATAAACATTGTCCAGTTTGTCTTCATAGCTTTCAAACTCGACAACGCATTGCATTGGAATTGGGTGATTGTATTTGTGCCTACTTGGGTGATGTTCTCTGTAAGTTTATCGTAATGTGTGTACCGGGTGAGGCAAAAGTTGCCGACCACTACACCTACAGTTAAACCTACACCTACAGTTAAACCTACACCTACAGTTAAACCTACACCTACAGCTACAGTTAAACCTACACCTACAGCTACAGTTAAACCCACACCTACAGTTAAACCCACACCTACAGTTAAATCTACACCCACAGTTAAACCTACAGCTACAGTTAAACCTACACCTACAGTTAAACCCACACCTACAGTGAAACCTACAGCTACAGTTAAACCCACACCTACAGTTAAACCTACACCTACAGTTAAATCTACACCCACAGTTAAACCTACACCTACAGCTACAGTTAAACCTGGACCTACAGCTACAGTTAAACCTACACCTACAGCTACAGTTAAACCTACACCTACAGCTACAGTTAAACCTACACCTACAGCTACAGTTAAACCTACACCTACAGTTAAACCTGGACCTACATCCACACTGTAGGTTTAAGGTGTAGGTGTAAGTCAAAATTGTAGGTGTAGATGTAGGTGCATTTTTCGAAAACACTGGTCGACTGTACACCATTTTGCAGAGGAGAAAAAGGTCTTTCAAATTACACCAAACACCCTTTTGAATAAAGCACATATAATAGTTAGAAATCAGATTTTAAAAGTGGACGGCAACCTTCTCCTCACCAAGTAGTAAATTAAGTAATCTTACGAAAGCTATTTCAGCTCTTCTTCGTCGGCACTCTCTACTCGCTGATAATCTCCATTTTCCTGAGTCGATCTCTGCATGTTCTTTCAGCAAGTCGTAGATCGCACATTTTCTCATCCATTTGTCACTTCATATTGAGTGTGCCACTGTTGGCCTTCTTCCTGCTGCTCAGCTCCAAGTTGGATGCTTTCGACTGGCTTCGTAAACACTCCTCTAGTCGAGTACCCTATATAATTGTTGCTTCACCTCTTCTTATGTCTCTTTCTTTCCTGCTCTTTCTCTCGTTCGGCAGCAAAACTGGCAACACATGGTATTTTCCCTTGTTAATTAAAAGCCGTGTTTGTGAACAAATATTTTAGGTGGTTTGCCATGCGAAAGCCATTTTGCACGTTTATCTTCGATAATCTTCCGTGTCTACAGCAGTACGCCAACATAAGCTACAAATTTGGATATGCAGCAGACGAGGCGCTTCCGGCCAGCAGTCGTCTGCCCAACAACAACAACGGAGAGAGTGCTCAAATGCTTCAGTCGGAAGAGCTACAAGCTCCACGGTTTTCTCCATCTGCTAGGAATTTGGTGAAAGTGGCTGTACATACGGGTCATTCCATAGAAGTACCAGATTAGATTTCCTCTATTCATTTTCTTTCATTCGTATACGCAGTCAAATGTTGTTGTTATCTTGCCGATGCTTTAAAAGCTGAACTTTATAATTAAAATGTTGACACCCAACTTGCCTCCCTTAACTCTCCTCGGCTTCCAAACTGTTTGCTTAGGCTTAATTTGATTTTCTCGTGTTGTCTTACATGAAACTCATATAATCTTGAGTTTTTAAGCGATTAGCCATTAACTAACCAAGCTAAAATCGCTTTACACCCCAGAAACTAGCACTTGGCATGCAAATAAGCCTTAGGGCAGACCAGCGTAGGTTAGCCGTGAATCATTAAACTTAGGTGAAACAGGGTACATGCTGGGCCTCCACTAACCTAGGCTGGTCTACCCCAAGCCTAAAAATCTCGGCTAACCTAGGCTGGTCTACCCCAAGCCTAAAGGTCTTGACTAACCTAGGCTGGTCGACCCCAAGCCTAAAGGTCTTGACTAACCTAGGCTGGTCTACCCCAAGCCTAGGGCTTAGTTGTATGCCCAAGTGTAGATCTTCTCTGTCATTGATACCGTCATATATCTTTGACCTCTGAGTCAGAGGCTCTGACAGTCTTCTGTTTTGTTCGGCTTAAAGACAATTCCCCCATCTCTATTTCCCTTTCAATATGTGAGCACGACGAAATGAAATGTTTGTTTGGAAGTTCATTCAAACCCAGGACAAGGCTAGTTGGAGCCGGGGCGAGTTGGTCGAGGCGATATGGGTTTTTATCAGTGGAATTGTATTTTAGTCTTGTGTTCGCGTGCATTTCTTGACCAAATAAAAGTCTGCACTCACTCTTTTCACACCCTCCAACTCCAAGTTGTATCTATAGATAACGGTTTTGATAATTTGCTCTCCAAGCATAGGCAGAAATTGATTTAGATGCGATAAATGCGAACGTTCTACTCCATTCTGAACTGTGAAAGAGAAGAAGTTTGTTCCACTCCACAAATCAGACAAGCCTATTTCTCGCTGTTGCGCAGGTTGCATCCAGATAAAAGTGCTAAACCAGATCTAGACGAATTCATTTTGATCAACAGAGCCTGGTCTATTCTAGGGTGAGTTGAGTGAATTGTAATGAAAATTAAGAATTTTTCACTACCCTATTCAGAAATCGCATTTCACGCGAGAAATACGACAAGTGGCTGCGTGAACAACGACTACGTGAAGCCAAAGAATTGATTGGTGGAGAGATAGAGTGGGACTGCTCCTCCCTCACTGAATATTTGGAAGAAGAGTGTCGTTGCGGTGGGCTATTCCAAGCAGAGGCCAAGGAACTGCACACAATACTAGACTACGCTTTGATTGAGTGCTCCAACTGCTCCTTGTTGTTGAAGGTCTGGAAGGCTGTTTGAATTGATGTTTGTGCTATTTTTTTACTCTGCAAATAAAAATATGTTTTCTTCAGCAGCTCTTATAGATGAACAGCTCCAATAAAATACTTTTGCTGGGTGACTCTGGAGTCGGCAAATCCACAATTGGTAGGGTGTTTCTAAGCATTGAATACATTTTTTATTCTTTCTCATCTTCTACCCTGTTTTTTGTTTGAACTGGCCAAAAAAAGTCTAAATTGTTCACAGTATGGGGAGCTTCTCCATAGGTGACTTATGTTAGGTTGCGTGATAGGTCCAGCGGTTTTTCTTCAAAGCTTCGACTCGCACTATTTTTTTATTCAAAACATCATAACAACTAATGAACAAAGTAATGTCTTTCGAATTCTACAAACCTTTACCCATCCTTCTTGCAGCTTTTGAATACCTCTGACGTAGAATCCGGCTGGCTGCGAGGCATAGAATTCGGTAAGGACTGTCGGTTTGGAATTTTCCTGCACCAGAGCACAAAGTTGATCATCTATGAACAAGCTTAGTCTTTCACTTTGAGGCTTGTCTTTCAGACTTCTATCCTGTTCTTTGAAACGACAAAAAGCATCTCCCGCATTGACTTCTACTGATTCCACCATCTCCATAGACCTCGCAAGTTCTTCTCCCAGCTATAACTCCACAGTATTCTGAATCATAAACAAAAAATGAGTATATTGGCCTAAATTGTACACCTCTAAGACCCTTTTTCTACCCTCTTTTGTATTATTTAAATCCGGATGTTGAGAAACACCGGATTGTACTTAATTAAAAGGGTGAAACCTAAATTTCAGTGAGCACTTTGAGCGGAACACCCACTTCGAGGCCACACAGCACTGTAGGATGTGCCATTCAGGTGAATATAAATTAAGTTGTCACAACTAGTGCCTTGCGTACTATATTAACTAATTTATTAACCTGTTCAGATATTACCTCATCAATATGCTGCTGGAACACCCCAAGAAGCACTAGAGCTGCTTGAACTGTGGGACATTGGCGGTTCAAATGTGCACAGACAAGCAGTTCCAGTATTTTTCGACAATGTATCCGGCATTATATTTGTGTATGACCTCAGCAACAGTAAGAGTGAGCAGAACTTGGCCCAGGTAAACCAATATTTCGAATAAAGACATGACGCATTACTCTAGATGCTACAGGAGGTCCAGCCGTAAATCAGGTTAGGGTTGGAGAGTACGGACCGGAGTTGGGTCGGTTCTTACCCACCTTTACCCGACCATGTAAAAAACCAATAATGAATTGTCAAACTTTAAGTCTTGGCTATTATAAAACTTAAAAATTACACTTTTCACGGAAACGACTAGGCACAATCCTTTGCCAAACTTCAAATGATTGAAAATCGGAATATCTAAAAAGCACAAATTCGTGGTCTCTTGCAGTCAAATCTTTCTTCCTTTAACCTTTTCTGTGTTTAGTGGAGTGAGCTGTTTTACAATCACCGCTCCTCACAATTGCATACCAGCTCTAACCGTTTGGGTATGGAATATGTAGGCAGTCCATTCATTGATGTGGAGAAAACAGCCCCTCTGCCCACACTTATTATTGGTAGATGTTTTAGCAATATTATATGATTGAAAAACTATTCTTAGGCAGTCGCTTGGACTTTGCACCCCACAGAGCTAGAGAACAAACCAGGTCCGTAGTTTCCAGTCTAAAGCCATTTGAAAGTGTATTTCTGGACTGTCGAAAAGAAATATCGCCTGGCTCCACCAATCGGCTTATTCTTTCAAGGTATTAAAAATAAATAAATACAGGGTGTAGCAAAAAGTGTACGTAACACCCTGCCCTCCAGGTTCCCATTTTTAGAGACCTTTATCCTCTGGATTAACCATATTTTTTGGGTTTTAGCACAGAATACAATGGGAATAGATCACAGGAATGAGATTTAAAAAAACTAGCGAGAAATTCCTAGCTTCCTCGTAATTTTTCTTGTTGACTTCTTCTTTGTTGACTACACAGCAGTGACTGTGACAGTTGCGGCAAGCAATCGTTCTTCACCCCTTGACGCTCTTGGCCGACCACATCCAGCTCGATTGTTGTTGCTCCACATTTCCTCATAACGCTCGATTGCTTGGCTGACTATTCCCTGGTCTACAAAAGCTTGGCGATATCTCCGATTTTCTTTCCGTTTTGCCCAAGTCAAACGAAAGCAGGGCACAAATCCTTTTCATTCTTCTTGTTTATTCCAGGCATTATCTGAAAATGAAAATATTTTGAACGGCTGAATGAACGAGAGAGCTAATAAGATGACGAGAAAATGAAAGAATAAAACGAAATCAACAAGTAAAAGTTTGTAAACACGTAATAAGCTTTTTGAAAAACGCAAAAATGCGGGAGTTTGTTTTTTGTTACACCCTGTATACAGTCGAACTTCTCTGTAACGATCACCCCAAAAAGTTGGGTTTTTACTAGTGATGTGCGCGGGGCGGGCCCCGCGCGGGTAACCCGCCCCGCCCCGCGCCGTTTTGGCAATTTTATGTACCCGCAAACCCGCCCCGCATTTTTTACCGATGTCACAACCCGCCCCGCAAACCCGCACTTGGATTTTGACCCTCCAAAACCCGCCCCGCAAACCCGCAACTAACCAGTAAAACCCGCGCGGGTTGCCCCGCTTTGCCACACTTTGTCACAACCTCTGTCATTAGTCATTTGTCTTGTTTGTCTCTGTGCCTTGTCTTTTTAAGCTCTCCCGAAGATAAATTACTGTTA
>BBSZ01014265.1:0-17545 GCA_000981365.1 Subanguina moxae
GAATAAATGAATAAACAAATAAAAGCTTATAAACTCATACTAAACTCTTTTCCAAAAAATGCGGGACTTTTTTCACCCTGTATATATACATATATATTGGTTTGATGGTAAACAGAAATGTGTATGTATTCTCAGAAAGTTGTTATTCATCATCTTATGGTTCCTCTCTTCTCCATTAATCATGAATATATAAGACTGAATGTAAAGCTCAAGTAAGTAAAGAGTGGCCGCCGCCACTACTTAATAACTAGACAGCAGGAAGACAAGCAGGCCTGCTTAGCCGTACTGCTGCTGGTGGTAACCATCTCAAACAGAGACCAACAACATCAACCCGACAATGAAGCATTAGCAGAAATTTGAGACGGCAACAAGCCGTTGAGTAGAAGCAGGAAGTATAGCACCATTGTTTTTCTTGTGTCCTGTAGGTAATCAAAAAAACAAGAAATTGTTTTTTTTATACTCTTTTCTCTGCTCAATTCAAAGAACAAAAAAGATCATAACATAGTTTTAAAGTCCACGAATAATTAGTTTTTGACAAAGACTCTTGACCATAAATGCATTTACAGACTTTGCCCAGCTCCAGTAACTAAAGAATCGTAAAATGGCCTAATATAATGTAGTTTCTGAGTCCACCGGCTCTAGGGGATCTACGGGGTCCAGAAGGTCTACCGGGTCTACCTGGTCCAGGAGATCCAGAGAGTATATTGGGTCCAGGAGGTTCAGACGGTTCATGGAATCTGCCGGTTACAATATATTTACCGGATCCAAGGAGCCTACCGAGTCTATAGCGAGTATTTCAGCAACGCGTAAGCGTTGCCCTGGGCTCAAAGCTTTGAAAGCGGGTCCAGCAGGTCCCATGGACCCCGGTCCTTAGTTCAAAGATTAAAAAATAGTTTTAAGCTCACGTTTTTCATCATAACAAAGTCATCAAACAAGCTTGGTCTTTCACTTTAAGGCTTGTTCAGACTTCCAGACTTTTATCGCCTCCTTTGAAACGAGAAAAACCTGGCATTGACTTGTACTGCTTCCATCGTCTACATCGATCTCTCAACTTCTTCTTGCAGCTTGCAACTCCGGAGCACCTTAGCCATAAAAAAAAAGCAAATGATGGATATGAATATCAATAATCTAAAAATTTTGTAGAAGAAACAAAGCAAAAGTAAAAAAAACAAGAGTGCGAATTAAACCTTTAAACAAAAACCACAGGATTTATGACACAACCTAATATTTACGGGCCACAAGATAGTACACATAAAACATCTCACAAACAACACAGAAATAAAAAAACAAATAACGCCTAATTTTAGGGCTGGATATTCTCTATTTGTCCTTTCCCATTTCTTTTTTTTTTCTCTCCAATGACCACATATATTATTGAGCAGCCTGCAGGTGGCAATTTGTGAGTGTGTGCCGAAGCATTACACCCTTTCAAGGCCAACCATTTCGCAGCCGGTTTGGATGGCGTGTGTGTGTGTATGTGTGAATGAATCACTTGGAAACATTAGATGGCAACAGTAGCATTTAGCAAACAAACAGAGGCAGAAAATATTTACAAACACTTAAACTCAAATCCCACAGCCAAATAACACTTTGGCGGAGAAGGCGACCTTCTAAAGGGAAAATATGCAAATAGAGAAAAGAAACATTAGCCAATTAAAGCCAGCAATAGAGGCAACCAGAGCCTAAAATGGCGGATTCTCAAAGATTTTTTTTTTGTGTGTAATTGATTGTTGTCGACATCCTTTTTCTTCTTCTTTTTTATTTATCCTTACAACCAAAAAGCCTTTTCTACTTTCTCCACCAATCTTTTCTTATTCCTCTTAGCACACCAAGCACAAGCATCAAAAGATGGATGTAGAGGAGAAATGAGATAAAGAGCTATTCTTCACTTTTTTTTAGGATAAAAACTACTTTATCCCTCTTTTTCTCCTTTCTTATGAGCATTTCTTTTGAAATTGTGAGTCCATGATTTTTTTTTTCTCTCTGTTTTATTTCTTTTTGAGGAGTGGTGAGGAGACTCCACTAAAGTTGTTCTCCATCTACTTTTTATATGGGTTGATGGAAGAAGTCATAAAAAAGTAGTTTTTTTCCCATCATTTTTCCCTTTTCTTTACTTTTTCGTGAGCCGTAGGAAACGCAGTCAACAAATCTTTGGGCTGCTGATGATTGACTTTATTTGGCGCAACAACAAAAGGGTGAGAGAGGAAAGAAAAGAAATGCTCGATAGACTTATGCATACGACAGTAATGAAGAAAAAAAAGCGTACGCACAATTGCTTTTTTTTCCCAATGACTTGGCGTTGTTTGGAATATGACTAAGAAAGTTGGTGGAAAAAGAGAACCTGTTCCATGTGCAGAGAAACATAGTAAACGTGCATGCATTGTACACTTTGTAGTGAGTCTATTAGTTTGACATTAAGTGATCCGTGAACTCTGGTAAATTGATTTTGTTGAGTTAATTGCGATCAAAACGGCTATAACGCAACAAGTAGGCAAAAGATCCATGCAGAACGGAAAAGCAGGTGAAGGAAACATGAGTCAATTCACTCGAGCTCAGCACGCACACACACACAATCCAAACTCAGACGAAAACATAAAAAAAATCTTAATTAAAAAAACCACCGCACCAAGCAGACTGAGCCAGACTTCAATAAATTTGACAGGCATTAAGCGCTTCTTTTTGAGCACAACTTAATTAACAGCGAGAAAAAATTAACTAAGTAACAACTTTATCGAATTCATCACACCAAACACCAACGGAAGCAGATAATGGAAACTTAGATAATTCCGATTTTACTTGCCACATCAAGCGCATCATCTTTCGCAGTGAGTCGCACATAGGCCTTCTTCTGATGCATTGGCGTGATCAGAGTGTTCACCTAAACTCTACACTAAAATGTCGAAAAAAGAAAAACTAGACCACTTTCTGGACGCTAATATTATAGAGCTTCTTCACTGCACTCTTGATCTGATGCTTATTGGCGTGCATATCAACAATGAAGACGAGCGTATTCGTGTCTTCAATCGTCTTCATAGCCGATTCAGTGTTCAGAGGATGCTTAATGATGGCGAAACGATCCAACTTATTGCGCTTTGGCACAGCCTTATGAGGACATTTTGGCGATCGACGCAGCTTCAGCGTAGCAGGACGATAGAAGTGAACCGAAGTACGCACCTTCTTCTTGTGGACAAGCCCCTTCTGTCCTTTGACCGCTTTTTTCTTTGCATCCACAGCCTTAGCAACGGCTAGCTTCTCTGAAAAGCCAACAGTAAAAAAATTGAAGAACAAAAGTTGCCTCAAATAATACCTTTCCCAGTCTTTTTCGCAGACACGTGCTTCTTAGAAACTTTCGTTGACGGAGCCATTTGCAAGTTGCAACTAAAACAGACATGAAAATACAGACGATTTTATTTTAAAACAGCCGATGCAGAGGGTATTACTATATGGCTTATAGAAATGGAATTCGTTAGAAAATAATTTGCTATACAAGGACAGCCCCTACATGAGAACTTTTGTGGCCGGTTTCGAGGATGTCTTCATATAGACTGAAGTTCACCAAATGTTTAGAATTTCTAACAAAAAAATCATAGACAAAAAAAAATTCAAGACGATTATGCAAAAATTAAAAGTAAATGCAGTATTGGACCTAATTAGAACGTCAAGCACTGTAAAACCAAAGAGGCGAACTTCCTTAATGCTTGCTCTTTCATTTCGTGCTAAAACAAATCTCTATTCATGGTAACCATTACTAACAATTTTCAGATTAGCTGTTTTTGTGGCAGCAGCTCTGGCCTATGGTTGCCTTCTCTTTTGTTCTGGTCTTCAGCTTTCGATCAAAAATTCTGGCTTACTTCTCTGTCTTTGGTGTTGTTTTCTAGCTCTGGCCTTGGGGAATCTTTTCTTTTGTTCCGGTCTTCAGCTCTGAGTTAAAAATTCTGGCTCTCTTCTTTGTCTTTGGTGTTGTCTTTTGGCTCTGCTTGAATACCCCTCCTAACCACTTGAGCACTTGAAATAAACAGTAAACTCGAGAAAACCATTGAAAAGGCATTATCAGACAAAACATTTTTGAGGCTTAGGCATAGGCTAAGATTTTTTGTTGCACTTAAACTACCTAAACAGTCGAGTGGAATGAAGCAATATAGAATAAAATTTTGACTAAAAAAATTGCCTTCTACTTGCTCAAGAAACACTCATCAATTTTTTTTACAGCTGGGATTCCATGGGCTGCGAGTCAGGAATCGTGCTGCGAGAAAGTGCCGAAAGAGATGACGCTTCAAGAAACATCGACTTGCTGGACACCAATTCAGGAGACAGTGCTGTGGATGCAACACCGGTTCAAAGGTTAGCCTTTCTGTCAAAAATCTATTATTTCGGCAAGGCATCTACGTTTTTTCGGCTAAAAAGCTCAAGTTTTATGAGTTGTTTCAACCACATTTTTCTCCCATCCATTTCCACTGACTAATCACAAAAAGTGCTACGAATAACAACTTTTTTCCCTTCACTCCACTGATAATTGATTTTCTAAAAAAAAATTAGGCACTTACAACTGGTCCCAGTGCGAGAAAATTTAATTGCTGGGACGCAGCCACCTTTTTGAACATAAAATTATATTGGTTCTTGGACAAATAAAAGACCACCAATCTTCTTTTGTGCTCGGTGTCCTACTATAATGAAGCGCTGCTTCTGTCGTCCGAAACACTATTTTTAGGTATGTTTCTGCAATCTTTTTTTTTTGTTTCTGAAGGTGGTTGGTAGCCAGGTAGAAGATTGGAAAATCAGAATTTTCACTTTGCCTGATGCAAACATTTTTTTGTGGGATTTTTGTTTTTGAGGTTTCCTGGATTCTTGGTCTGCTTAGAAATTGGTACTACTGTATTATGGCCTCAGCGAAACCTCCTAGTGTTACATTATTCATTACAGAAAGAGGCTCTTTCGGAAAACAAAATTTTTTTTTGGCGACTTATCATCAATCTTAACATTAGCACTTCCCGTTTGTTTCAAGCTTTAGAAGAAATCAGTGCCTCTGGGGATGTTGGGCCGTAGATTAAAAGGGTTTTTCGAAATGCTCCAGCCAGCTTGTTGTTTGATGGAAAAGAAGAAGGCAAGATGGATCATTTTCACTTCTTTTGCCAGCCCAAAACTTCTTCATAACTAGAAAAGTGGAAGGGAATGCTACTGCACAACTTTACACTCCATGGGGACCAATTATACTAAAAATGAAATGCAAAAGTCATCGGATTAGAAAGCCTTTTCAATTTCCTGCCCCTTCTAAAATAAGTTATTTTTACACATTGCGAATAAAAAATACTTGCCTTCATTTTACTAAATTAGTCTGAAGAATGTTTTTATGGTAGAAAAAAATTTAGACGCGACGGATTTCCACTGGACTTTGGTGAGAAAAGATCGGCTATAAATGCTATGGAGCTGGGCTCAGATGAAAACTCGGTAGGTATCTTGAAATCATATAGAGTTGGTGAGCTTTTCATAAGCAACATACCGTATTTCCTGTAATAAACGCCCCTCCCCATTCAAAATCGTGTTTTTAACCTACTTTTTCCTGGCGGTTTTCAATTTATTAGAGGAAATACGGTAGGTGAAGAAGTTAGGGATTTGCTGGAGACGAGAGTGTCGAATAGGCCCTCGATTATTTTGTTTATAGACCGAAAGAGATAATTTTAGTCCTATAACCTGCTAATTTTTAGCCTTGTGGAACTCCGCTACAAGCCCAATTTATGAACTACACCACTCGTCTTCCAATTGACTTCTCTGCTCTACGGGATCAAAACAACATCTTACAGTCGGACAATTTGTCAGAAAATGAGCTGGTTTGTCCATCGCGAAAGACATTCCAGTTTAGTGAACAGGCAAATGAAGCATTGGTGGAATTGCGGAAATCTAAGTCAACAGAGGACACTAACAGTAAAGGTGCTGCGTCAGGCAAAGGGGCCTTCCGGCCAGTAGTCAGTCATCGAACCAAAGGGGTGCTTCTCTTGTTATTTTTTCCCCAAATATTTCGCTGTCTAAAAAGACGTTTGTTTTCAGAGCGGTGATGGACTTCTGTCTTCTGGAAACAGTTTGTTTTCCAACTCGTTGGCTGTGCATGCCTCGCGCACCAACACTCCATCGCCCAACAACTTGATTGGAGAGAAACGAAGATGGGGAGGTAAGCGTCCTTCTTAGTTTGACTCTACATCCTAAAGTCTAGAGCCATAAATTTGTTGTGTTTGTTGCAGGTGTGATTGGAGGCAATCCAGTGTCCCACCAGCAACAGCCCCCGGCTCCACCAGTTTCTCCAATTGCTAGTCGAACGCGTGGCAGTATGATAGGTGCGTTTTGTTGCTACTTTTATGGTAGATGCTGTCCAAATTTTTATTCGGTCGGTCGGTTAGGGGAATACTTGGGTCTTTTTCTAAAACTGGTTGCAATATTTGCAAAAATTTTCAACCTCGGTCCTTTAGTCAAGTACGAGCCTCCGGAAGCTCGCCATATTTTTAGTACATATTTCATCCATGGTTTCGAGGATTTCATCTTTCGGTGCTTCTTCTGTTTAATAGTTCTTCTGTTCAATATGGTTATTGCTAATGTCTCTTGATTTCAGTGCAACAACAGCAACAAGTGATCGGCAACACCACTAACAATGAAGAAATGCCTGAACGACTTCGTTTAACAGGTTGCTTTGCCACTTTATTAGAGAAAATACGGTGTTCATATTTTTTAACATTTCCAATTTTTTTAGCTCGCCGTACCAGAGTCCGGGTTCTCTACCATTATGACAGTCAATCTAATGCTGCTGCTAAGAAGACGTACCAGCTGTTGCAGTCGCAGGACAAGCAGTCAGCCAACAACTTGGGCGAATCTCCACCTAATAATCTGGTCAACAAACGGGGGAGGCATAGCACTGGTGCCACTAAAAGCGAAGGTGGTAGTGAACGACCTTGCTTGAACTTTGATAAAATGCGCGAGGTAACTACTTGAGGCTAGGCTTTAAAAAGGAACTCTATTTTTGGGCTGTCCGCCGGCTATTTTCATTGTTGCTCATTAGTTAGACTTAGAGTCTTTTAAATCCACAAAAAAAAGTGAGAAAAGATGTAAAAGGGCAGAAAAAGGGTGAAAAAATTGCTCAAGGGGGGTATAATTTTTTTTTGGTGAAGGGGGTATAATACAGTAGATTCACAAAGCTTACTCGCAATAACCCACCACCCTTGATAATACGTCACCTTTTCTCAGCGCCAGGGGTGACAGATTATCGAAGTTCAACTGCACACCTGAAAATGTCGGTCGGCTAAGCCATAAGAGTTGAAACAACTTATAAAATATTCTGAATTTAGCGCATGATGGGCTTCCAGTCAGAAGATATTGAAATCAACTAGAGATGATGTCCTCCCGACTGCATTTTACATGTATTTGTGTATAGTAAAGCCATAGGCTTTTAAAACCCCTCTTAGCTGACTAATTTCCTCCATTTTTTTGTCTCTGTCTCATAAAAAATCCATCAAAACCACAAGTTACTGCTGCAGTTCTGCATACTAAACATTTTTACAATTAAATACGGGAATTTTCTTCATCCTCTTTTCTATCCTTTTATCCTCTTTTTTGTTCCACTAAAACTACTAAGAATTGCTTGCTCTTACTCACTTGTGTTGTAAACAATTTCTTCAACTCTTGCTTAATTTAAAAGTGTCCAAATGTGCTGGAACAATCCAACTTTTGTGAATAAGTATTGTGTAAAAGGGCGTCCATTTCCAAACTTCTGGTTGGTGGGCTGGGGTGTATGCGCGGTTGTCAACTTAGGCTTAGCCTCTGGATGGCATTGCCACCTTTTCGAAATTTGAGTTGACAGTCCTGTTCAAGCATATGGCCAGTTACCGACTTTTTTTTCTTCTGATTGGCTGGTTTAGTGGGTATGTGTCAGCACTTGAGACTGTATTTTTGGCAGTAACAAAATCCACATCCTTTTTCTAAACCCTCCAGTTGGCGGCAAGACCTCAGAAATTCTAATGCGACTTATTGCTAAGATATGATCAAAATTGGTAGTGGCTGGCTGGCGAACTCCCCCATCCCGAACTCCAGCCATGGAGTTGGAGGCCTGGAGCATCCAACTCCACCTATACAACCATGGAGTTGGAGGCCTGGAGCAACCAACTCCACCTATACAACCATGGAGTTGGAGGCCTGGAGCAACCAACTCCACCCGATACACCCATAGAGTCAGCTTTCTACTAAGTACGCGTCACACACTACCTTTCACATAAGTGGACATTAAATTCACGGTTCCTCTTTGGAACTTTATTGACATATGCTATATTAGAGATGACTAAAGTCTGTTTACTTTTGGATTTTGTTAATCTTGACATACGTGTTTTTAGTCGGTCTTCAACTTCTCCATTTTTTTTAAACTCAACTTCTCAATGGTCAACTCTGTATATGTGTGCAAAAAAACTAAAAAAGTCTTTTTTAGTAGAGACTATTCACAAAAAGAAAATACTGGTGTGTAGAAATGTATCTTTTCTCTCTCTCCCTCTTTCCTCAGCATTGACAACTAATCTATGTGTGTGTATAAATTTTGGTTGAGCAGTAGGTAAAAATTTCGGGCTGCTGACTTTTGGTGTAATTCAAGCCAAAAATGTGAACTTAAAAGGCTTCAAAAAGCACTGTAAATGTTTTAGATAAATTGTTCTTTTCGTGTCTATCCCTCTCGGTCAAATCGGCATTGCAAGTCTGCTTAAATATAATCAACTAAAATAGCCTTTAAAAACCACCAACTAAAAGTATTATTTAAGATTTTTCTTTTTACTGGAGAAGGATATGATTCAGAGCTTCCATACATGAGACTAGGCTACTTTTTAGCCATTAAAAAGCTGGCTTCTCTTTATTTGCACCCAAACATCTGATTTTTGGCTAGATAATTGTCCGTTATGGATTTTGAGAGGCTTTCACTGCAGCTGTCCTCTTTTCCTCTCAGGACAAACTTTTTTTCACACAGCCCACAAACCCCCCCTCGAGCATATATCCTAGTAGTGCTGAAATTTTTTATTCTGACACCTCCCAATAGTCAAAATTTCCTCCGCCTCTAAAAAAATTGTCCTCCGCCTCCTGCCTCCGTCGGAGGCCGGAGGAATTTGCGTCTCCTGCGGAGGATTCCTCCGGAGGTCAGCACAGGCCTGGTGAACAGCCCCTTAAAACTGAGATTAGTCAAAGCCCATAAAATGAAGTTTGACTTGAAAATACTCAGAAGTTCTGACTTTCTCAAGCCAAAGATGCAGAATAGGTTAAAAATAGCCAAGTTTCTGACCTCTTTTTGGACATTTTTGTAACTTTAGGGTAAAAAGAGGGAAGCTCTGAGCTTATCCACATGCTATATGTATTTTTCGCTTCAAACTTCTCCTCCTCTTTTTTTTTGTTACTGTTGTTGGTGTTAGGCCTCTGAGAATCTTCACAAGTTCCACGACTAAACGGCAATGAATCACACACACTTTATTCTCAACTAATCTAATTCTTTTTCCTCTTACTAGCAATCTGTATAGCCGGCCTTGTTAGCTGCTCTTAGCTACCAAATTTATTGAGCAGCCATGCATCTTAAACAAATTTTGGGTGATTGTGAACAGGATTGCTCAATGTGTCTCATCTTTTTCTCATTCTTTTTTTGGAAGTTTTTTTGACCAAAACTTCGGCCAATCATTTTTTGGAAAAATGTAGACACAAAAGTTGAGTGGACATCCTAGTAGATTCTGCTCAAATAAAATCCGCCTAAGCTTTTCCTACTAGCATTTTGCGGATTTATTTTTTTTTATCGCGTCACGATCACCCCAATTTGTTGTGTGCTTATGAACTTTCTGCTATTTTTCCCCCCACCTGACAAGGTATTTTTTTGTTTCCTTTTCAGTAACACGGCTCTCATATCGGGAATGTGCTACAGTCGAGTCTCGATTTAGTGTAGTCTCGATTTAGTGTATATTTTTTCCGGTCCCCAGCACCTACACTAAATCGAGACTTGACTGTAGTTGAAAAAAGTGGCAAAATTTTATTTTCTGGACAACATTTTTTGTAATAGAAGTATTGACGCTACCTGGTTATACATACCACCCCCTACCCCCATAATTGCTAGTTAGTTATACCCCCCTCCTCCAATCCTCATACCTACTCGATTCTACCTGCTCCCCCCACTAATTGCAATTTGTAAAAGGGCTACCATTTTTTATTGGGAAGAAGGGCTGTAGAAGGGAGGGCAAGGGACAAGTAAGGTGCATCTCAAGTTGAGATTCTCAACTCCTAGCCCCTGTCGCCTCCGTAGGGCGCCGAACAGGAACTGAGAGTTGGAAATGCGCGTACAGATTTACCTATGAGATGAATCCGAGCAATACTCTTGATCAGAGAATGCATCTAGAGGCACTTTTTGCCCTGGTTCAGTAAGGAAGACGGGTGAATGGCCTTTCAAATTAGTGACCTCCTACTATTCCTTCCCCCTCTCAAATACAACCCTTACTCCCCTCTAAGCAAATATTTTGGCCTCTTTACATCGAAATTGTTTCTTAGAAATGGTTTTTAAGCACTTGTGTAAAAAATCGATTCTAGGAGGGCGACTTATAACCGAGTAGCGTCAAAATTTCATTTAAAAAGTTGAAAAAAGCCCAAGCCAATATCATAGCTAGGGTTGTGCACTGAACGCACTGAGAACCGTGTTGAAAAAACCACTTCTACTACTTTTACTTCTACAACCACTAGCTAGACTAAACTCCTGTTTTGGTAGGTACAAAGGTAGGATGAGGAAGGAATGAAACCTCCTGATTTTTTTTTTGCTATAGGGATATAGGGAGGATGACTGCTCCCAACCACTCTCCCACTTTGTTGGTGTTGTATTTGTAGTCGACTTTTGTGCAAGTTCTGTGTCCCTTTCAAATATTATTTGGTCTTCTCTCTAATACTCGGAAACGGAATTTTCAAAATCTTTGAAAATCTCGCAATTTCTTTGCCCTATCCTCCATATATTTCCTTTATTTTGTTTTTAGTAGCGGAAACCTTAAATGTTTTTAAGGCATATTTGTGTGGAGCTGTTTGTTAGTCGGTAGTTAAACGTTTACCTTTTCTGCGGGTTCTGCAGGATATTGTTTGCTTTTGTTTTTTTTTTTGTTTTAAACTTAGTAACCTGTTGGCGATAATAAAAGTTATTTGTAGTATGATTGGTTGGCAAATTGCGTCCCAGCACAACACATATTTGAGAAAGGTTTTTTGCCCTTAGTGTACAAGTGGATAGGTTTTTTACTTTGGGAAGACTACTAAACTACGCTTACCTGGGCTAAGCCTTAGGCTTCAAAGTTTAATCCTTAGCCTAAGCCCTAGCTTTAGATTTGGACTATCCAGAAACTCCAGACTGACTCAAATCTGGCTCCGACCGTAGTATCGGAGCTCAATTGCAGTATAGTGTAGATAATGTGGATTTTTGGACTACGATCGGAGCCCGATTGGAGTCAAACTGAGGCTCGATTGAACTACGGTAGCAGCCACATTTTAGTCAGTCTATTTTTTTGTGTAGATAAGCCTCGGCATTTTAAGGAACCGGAGTGGGTACCGACTTACTGAGCATTCTATAGGAGTTAGCATGTATTGAATTTTTTTTTGTATTACCTAGTTGTTGTACCAGCTCAAACTCATTTTAGCAATGTCTTCTTTTCCTTCGTTTGACCGCACTCGGCTGCATGAAGTGGGTTGCACGAAAAAGAGCAAGAAAAATAGGCAAATCGCCTTACAAATTCAGACGACTAAGGATAGAAGAAGGGTAGGTGTTGGTTTTTTTGCTGTCTCAGTAGTGCAGCATCTGTCATTTAGGCAAGTGAAGTCGGCTTTGAGGAAAACCTGAAAAGACTCAAACCGGGCTCTCCTGGAAACACTACTCGAAGATCTTATGAAAAATGTCTTGCTAGCTGTGAACATGTGCAAGTTCCTTCCTCTTCGCATTCTCATCTGAGCATATCAAAACTGCCAAAGCAAATGGACTCAATAAGAAAAGGCTGTATAGAAAAGTCCAAGTATATTGCATCTGCTGCTGAAACCACCTCTCGTCGTTCGAACGATTTGAAGTGAGGAATTTTTTTTGTTGACAATTGATATCATTTATGTTTGTAGACCGCGGAAAATACCATCAGATATGGTATCACAGGGTATCTCATTAGTTGACTAAGGCAATTAAAAGTTCTGCCTTTTTAGGTTATTCACTTCCAAAGATGACGCAAAGTTTGTTGTATTTGCGTAGAATACCGACGATTAAAAATTTGTTTTTATAGGCTGTCTCACAGCATTATTTTAATTTTTAAAAAAATATTCCTCATTTGCGAAAAAAAACAGCTTCTGCGGGTGAATGATGGATGAAGCATGCTCTTGAGGGCTGACCTACTCTGGTTGAGCGAACATGTGGTGTAGGTTTTTTCTAATCGATGCTTGATGTCGTTAATAATGGTATTTGGTGATCTTCTCTTCTGTTCTGATCTTCAGCTGTTGGTTAAAATTTCTGGCTCTCTTCTTTGTCTTTGCTGTCCGTCTTCTAGCTCTGGCTTTGGGGAATCTTCTCTTCTGTTTTTTTTGGTTCGAAGCCTAAGCCTGGGCTTTTTCGAAAATTCAAAGTTGAATGATGTTGTGAGACAGGCTATAAGCACCCATAGAGTTTTCGGGCACTATTCTATGGATTTTTTCAGGTGCTTTCGACCAAGTCATTGAGGAAGCCATTCCAAAGAAGCATTTCAAAGGTGGAAGAATATCTGCACTTCTAGAACAACTTATCTGCGAGAAGCAATATCAGACAACAGTTTCCAGAATTCCCATGTGTTGCGCTGAAAGTGAACACAGGACTGTTAAAAAAGAATTTGTGGTGGAAAATCCTGAACAGCAACGTCTAAGTTACTCCGCTTGGGGTACCCGAATGGTGGAGGTTTCCAATGCAGTCAGGCTGGCTGTTCGAGAAAAAGAGGGTGCATCATTTCGCCATGCAGGCGTGCTCAATACCGATCAGGTGAAAAGAGCTTCATTAGTGCCGTCCAAAGAAGTGTACCGCGCAACTTCTACTCTGATTAAAATAGAGTCAACAGACCTTAAACATGTGTTTGCTGGTTATGTAAAAGTATATAAGTCACAATAAAATGTATAATGCACAATTTTTTTAAATGTCGGTGTTTTTGTTTTACACCCTCTAACCATATACTTTGTAGTGATAAGCTTTTTATCAAAGATTGTCCGATAGGGTGTGGACGAACAAAAAGATTAAAAAGTCGCCAGAATAAGTGACTACCATTTCTAGTGCTAAGCATACTATTCAAACAGCAATACTTCCAAATGTGAATATTTGCCTGTTTTAGACCCAATCTTTCAACAGCCCAATGGACGATTCGACGATTGAAATGGCTAAAGGAAGCGTGGAAAACAAGGACCAATTCACTTACACATCCATTTTCTCGTTGCAACAAGAAACCATTCCTCTAGTAAATATATATTTTTTTCTAGTCCTCCCTATGCATCCTTCTGGTGTACTGCTAATTTTCTTGGTCTTATTTAGGACCGAGTAGGTGCTGGTGCTTGTAGATCTGTGAATGAATTTGAAAAAGTATTTATTTATTTTTTTATCGTTTTGTTTTATATGATTATTTTTTAGATTCGTAAGCTAGGAGAGGTTGGCCTCTTTGCGATTGCATTTTGCAACAATTATTTACCAAAGTATTGTTTCAGGGAACTTATGGTAAGGAGAGTTGGCTTAAAAGTGTGATGAAATAGCTTCATAGGTTTATTTAGTAAATAGACAGTTACAATAACATGGTATAGGAACCCCTGATTCCCCTGGGTCCCTCTTCCCCGACTCACCCTTTTGTGTGGGATTTGGGGGTTTTTATAGGTCGTCCGGGACGAAAAGTGGGAGGGTTTTATTTGGGGGTTGGATGTGGGGTATGTTGTGTTTGGGGTGTGTTTTGTGATGTCCTACTCTTTATAGAGTACCTCTATGACAAAAAGTATCTAATAGGACTAAATTTTGATATAAACCCCTCAATCATCTTATCGTCCTGCCCTGTTTTACATAGGTTTAGCGGCTAACAAATAATTTGGGAGCGGGGGCGAGTTGGCTCTCGTCCCTTCTTAAATACGGCCAAAGTCGAAAAATAACAAAATTTAGGCATTGTTTATGAGGGCCTGGATAAGGTGACCGGAGAGAAAGTAATTTATTTCCATTTATTTTGCTTCAAATGGATCAATCATGCTCCTAGGTTGCACTAAAACAAGTCCGACTGGATATGAAAAAAGAAGGTGTTTCCATATCTGTCATCCGAGAAATCTACTCTTTGATGGACATTGAGCATGTAAATATTGGTAAACCAATTTGGTTGTCTGGAAGTTGAGTAGAAAAAGAATTTTTATTCTCAGTTAGACTCTTTGACTGTGCTGTGGGCAGAAAAATTCAAAAAATTTTCCTTGTGATGGAGTATTGCAACCAGGTATGTGAGTGGGCTAAAGAGCTAAAAGTGCCGTGACTAGTTTGTGTTTAGGATCTAGCTTCTTTGCTGGACAACATGCAGTCTCCCTTCACAGAGTCACAAGTCAAATGCCTTTTGGTGCAGCTGCTTGGAGGTTTTTTTTTTATTAAACTGAGTGTGTCATCTCCAGACTTGTTATGTCATGGTTGCTCAACATCCTCTCAACGATAGTTGGGCCACGATAAATAAATTGGCTTGAGAATAAGTAAACCATCTGGAGAATAGGTGAACCAGGTGAAGGATAGGTAAACCAGCAAGAAGATACCTAGACTATCTGAATGGTGGAGGGTTATGATCCAGTGGAGCCAAATTTTTCAGTACCTATGTTTACCACGATTTTGATGGCGTGGCACATCTGTGTGGAGGTGGCACATCCTTTGTAACAAAACTAAAATCACTTTTGTAAATATTTTCCATTTATTCTCACCTATAATCTTTTCTTCTAGGTCTCAACCACCTGCACAAATCATTCCTTATTCACAGAGATATCAAAGTAAGTTAATTCCAAATTTATGGACCGCCCTCAATTTTTTGAACTTTTTCAATGGAATGAAATGAAAATGTGTGGAAATCGTCTTTAGCGTTTAGGAATGCTAAAAAGAGGGTAAAACAACACGGCTACTGAGGCTCTTCAGGTATCCGGTGTGACCCGGGTCCAACTAGTCTTGTCCTGGGTTGGAATACACTTACAAGCAAACATTTGATCGTGCAAACCTCCTGAAAGGGAAATCAGGAAAGGAGAACTATCGTTTAGCCCTTCTAAAATTAGCCCATCTAAGCATTCCGAACACACCAGGAAATCGATATTAGCTTAGATATGAATTTGGGGGCGAGTCTCCTAATCTAAATAATTTCCATATGTGGAGGTTTAATTTAAAAAATCCATGCAGGTATCTAACTTATTGCTGACTGACAACGGTATTCTCAAAATTGCTGACTTTGGATTGGCCAGACTTTTTAGTATGTTGAATTTGTGGAATAAGAAGGTTGGGTATACCGCTGTGTTTATAGGTGATCCACCAACAGAAATGACTCCTAGTATCTTCTTATTTGTTTTTTCTCTCTGATTTCTTCTTAAACAAAAGCTTGTAGGAGTTGTAACTCTGTGGTATCGATCTCCTGAACTCCTTTTCGGCAGCAAATTCCAGTCAACTCCAATCGGTGCAGTTTTCAAACTTTTTATGCTCCTTTTCCCATTTTTACTCAGTCCTTTTCAGATATGTGGTACTTTTTACATACAACACTTTCTATCCAATTTTTTCTAATGCTCTTGTTTAGGGCTTGTGGCTGCATATTGGTACTTTTTGTTGCTGCTAAAGTTTCTGACACAGTTTATGGTTCTGAGCATCATTCTGACCACCATAAAACATTAAAAAAAAATGCTCAGCCTTCAAAACCATGTCATAACTAACTCCACTCAAATAGACGACATTTTAGTGCGTATCTTTTTTCGGCCACGGACAAAATAACGCCGCTGCGGGGCCCACAAGCTCCAGAGCTCACGATTTTCGTCAATCATCAACTTAATAATTTCTTCGAATCAAATATTCACCGACGTTCAACGTGTCGCCATCCACGTGACATCAGGGTTGGGATTCCGGGAAGGGCTGGGTTTCTGAATAGGGGCGACCCCGGGTCCCTACCCAAAACCCGCGCGGCGATGTTTCGGCGCGGCGTTATTTTGTCACGTACCGATCTTTTTTACATTGTTTAGGGAGAGCTTCTTCTTCACAAACCTCTTTTACCGGTAAGAAGTAGCTTAAAAATGGCAAAAAAACTCAAACTTTTTAGGGAAGAGATGAAATTGACCAGGCAAATTTCTTTTTATTATTTTTTATTATATCCTCAAGAGCCTATGCATACAACTAAGTCTTAGGCTTGGGGTAGGCCAGCGTAGGTTATCTGAGGCTATAGGTTTAGGCTATAAGCTTTAAGCTTAGCAGAAGTCAGCAGAGATTAGCGGTGAAGCGACGCTTACTCCTTTTAAAACTAAGCCTAAGCTTCAGCTAACCTTCGCTAGCTTATCCTAAGCCTTAGGCTTGAGGTAGACCAGGGTAGGTTAGCCGAGACCCAGTGTACAACCTGTATCACCTATGTTTATTGATTTATGGCTAGCTTATGCTTGCCTACTTTAAGCCTACCACAAAACTTTTAAACATTTCAAAGACTCAATTTTTGACAGGAAAAAGTGTGGAAACAACCTTTCTATCATTTTTAGCGTATAAGAATTGCTTAGAAATGATTAAAACCTCTTTTTAAAAAAAGTTTGAAAAAAAATTTAATGACCAATATTCTACATAGACATGCTACTTTGTAAAATCTAGGTTCGTCGGATCATCCACCTGCTAGGTACACCCACCGAACGAATTTGGGTTGGTGTTTTAATTCACAAAGCATTGAGCCGAGCTCTGTTTTTTTCAAGCCGGGTCTCTCCAAACTCACGCTGATGTCAAAGGTACAGCTGTTCAACCAGCCCTACAACAACATAAAGGTTGTATTTCCCAACTCCTCGCCTGACTGCATTGGTTGGTCGACTACTTATTTAAAAAGACAACACTTATTTTTAGACCTGCTGAATCGACTTTTTGCCTATGGTAAATTCTTTTTTTTTGATTTTCTTGGAATACGGTGGATTAGTTCAAGAAGTTGGAAGGCTGGTTGGTAGTGACCGAGTGTGTACCCTGTTTCACCTAGCCTTGATGATTCATGGCTAACCCAGGCTGCTCCTACCTTAAGCTTTAGGCTTTAGGTTAGGCTAGTATGGGTTAGCCGAGACCCAGTGTCGAAACTATGTAAAAAACCCCAATTTGTATGAGTGGGCTCCTCAGAGAGCTATTGAAAAAAATTCTTTTTCATATTGCAGACCCTGCTAGACGGGCAACCGCGGCAGAATGTTTGGAGAGTGAGTATTTGAACACATCTCCCCTTCCTTGTGGTATGTGCACAACTTTTCCTTTCTACTTCAAGATTGCCAGTTTTAGACCCCAGCATGATGCCTTCTCTGACCGGACTAACAAGAAAATCACGCAAAAGAGGGC
>BBSZ01014269.1:0-42283 GCA_000981365.1 Subanguina moxae
ACCAACGGCAGCGTACAGCCAATAGCGATTAGGAGAGAAAGCCAGAGCATTGATCACATCATTACCGCCCAAAGTGTAGAGGTTTGGTATATTCTATCGACATTATATGAACAACAAGAACAGACACAAGCAAATAAAGAATCAAAAAATAAAGAAAAAAGCGACACTAATAGTCTAAAAATACTCTCAAACTCAGTTAAAATCCAACTATGTTTGGCCCAAACATAGTACATTCGGACCAAATGTGCACATTTGGTACCAAATATCCCGTTTCGAATCGAATCTTGTTCAAAAACTATTGTTCGTTTCGAAATGCTCCACTTTGAAAAAAATAGCTTTTTCATGATTATTTGTTTTTGATTCGATTATTCGTTTTGCTCGCCTCTAATCAAGAGTCACAGTACTGGGTGGTTCAACTATGTCTCCCGACTTTACTCATAGAGTAGCATTGTCTCGCTAAATTTATCATCTTGCTGTTTGGCGCTGGCTAGAAGATGGCCTCCCGCACCCCTCCCTCCCACACATACCCTCCTCCCGTGGCCAGAAAGTGCCAATTTTTGGTCAAATGATGGGGAAAAAACCACTTTTTGGCAACCCCGGCGAAATGTGGTCCGACTTTTTGTATTTACCTATTTTTCAGAGAAGTATGTTCACAGTGCACTTCACCGTGCACACCAACGCGCCTTCACTTGCCCCACTGCACGACAATGAGCTGGTGTTTGTGACCGGCAATCACGACCAACTCGGTCATTGGGACCCCAACGGGGCACTCAAGCTTACCAAAGATGAGGGGGAGTAAGTTTTTTTGGCCAAAAATACCCATTTTTATAGTTCTGAGACATCCCAGTAGGCAAAAATAGCTCAGGAATCCAAATTTGTAAGCAGAATTTCAAAAAGTGGCTTAGTCGTCGAGATATGACCAAAAGTTGGAGCATCGACATAGTGAGACGATGACGACGACCAGTATACAGTACATTTCGGCGGTATCTCAACAACTAAGCCATTTTTGGAAATTTTGCCTTGAGATTTGGATTTCTGAACTATTTCTCCCTGTTGAATTGCCTCACAACCATGAAAAAACCCTGCAAAAATGGTTGTTTGTATATAAACGTGGCAACGATTTGGTTTACCCTCGAAGATTAGGGCATGAGGATGAAATTTGTTTCAGCAAATGGACAGGCACCATTACACTGACGGGTGTAGATGTGGTCAAGTTCCGCTATTTCATCGGCTACTACTTGGAGTCGGAGCTGAGCAAGCCGGCTAGTCTGATTGTGTCCAAGTGGGAGACCCACTTGACGCCCAGAAGTGTGATGCCGGCAGTGGAGGCGAGCAAGAGTAGGGTGTGCAGAGCAAATGTCAACGACATATTCGGCTTCCATGGTTGGTTTAGAATTTGGATGTGGACTGAGAGTGCAAGCTAGTGGCTGTTCAGGTGGCAAAGAGATAGTCACTCAAGGATGGATCCACAGTCAGGATCAAAATCAAATTTTGTTGACTGTGACAGGAGCAGCTTTGAAGTTTTACAAGAGCAAGCATGTCCAGCAGAACTACCGAATCAAGATTGTGCCCTTGGACTTGAGAAATAAGCATGTAAGCAATTAGCTTTGTACGCCCGTGATGTAGCAACATCTAGTGCCGGTCCTAAGGCCCGAGACTCGACTCTGGATCTTTTTGGAATCCAGAATTTCTCAAATACGATATGATGCAAAGAAAAAAATTTCTCTAACCCTTGCAGTCTCTTCTCAAACCCAGCACTTTGAACTAGTTTGATTCTTATATATTCTCTGTATCTCGCAGGAGACTAAAAATATTGCTATTGAAAACTGTGATAGAAAATATAGAGCATATATAAGAATTGAACAAGTTCAAAATGCTGGGTTTGCGAAGAGACCGCAAGGGTTAGAGAAACTTTTTTCTTTTGGATCATATAATTACCCATAATATTTTTAGATGGATAGTTTCTATTAGATATTTTCCTACCCACAAAGGAGAATGGGAGGTGTAAATGGGATGTCTCAGGTATTTGTTGTGTACATCTCAACCCTAAGCCTTGAAGCCCTCTTTGGTAACTGAGCAGAATCTTAATAAAAGGCTTGGTTGCCGGGATATGGCTATAAATAAGGTGGTCGGTATTACAAAGTGTCGGTAGTCCAACTTTTGGTCATATCTCAGCAACTAAGCCACTCCTTGAAATTCTGCCTTCAGATTCAGATTCCAAAAGAAATTTTGAATACCGGGTGGTCTCAAAACAAACAAATGCTTTCAAAAATGGGTCCTTTTGCTAAAAAATATCAAAAATTTGGGGAAAAAGCGTGGCAAACTAATAAAAAACAGGGCATACGATAGAACCATAGTTGGCCATGCTGTTTTCCTTAATTTTTGGTATTTTTTACATAAATGCTTAAGAATTTGGGGATTAAACCTAGGACCAGCTGTCGCTTTACCTAATAAGCGCCCTCCCTCCCCTAAATTCAAAAAATAACCCTTCTTGTGGAATTGTGGTTTTGACATTATTTTGCGGATAGCTCCTGACCATCTTACATCTCAAAACGTAGCCTCGATTCTAGACTACATTTTGCTATGCAACATAGCCAGGAGCCATCCACAAAATGAATGTCAAAAGAAAATTTATGGTCTCCCTAACCATATTAGGGTAAATAGGACAAAAAATTTCAGGAGTCTCAAATGTTGGATGACGAGCCAGAGGCATCCAATGGAACTCATGAGGACATGGGAGATGCAGATGCCGATGACACTCTGCCCAACCTGCCCAGTTTCTCACGTACCGAAATAGCTGTAAGAGATAAGACACATTCACAAACGTCGATGTTTCCGGCATCCATGTTCTCAGCTCATACATCTACTTCCAGTCAAAAAAAATGCACTTGTTGTTCATTGTTCTCTCTGGCTTGTTTGTTTAGCTAGTTTAGATCTTAGTTAGGCCTAGACCAGGTGTTGACAAAGAGGAGAAGGTTGCTGACCATCTGCGAAAACTACCAGAAGCGATGTGTGTGTGTGTGTGTTCGATTAACCACCCTCATTTAGCTGATTTCTTTTTTGTTAAAAGAAGTGCTATTGGCTTTCCAAGGTTGGGTTTATCTTTAATTGGCTAATAGAAGCTTTGGCTACACACTCCAGCTTATTTCTTAGACATGTGATTTGACTCATCTCTCAATCACACTGTTCTCTTTCGTTTCCACACTATATTCTTTTGTGTAGAAGCCAAAATATCAGTTTGGAAATGTCATCAACTTTTTTTCTTTAAAGCCTATACCTGTTACTCACAATATTCATTGCCCATGTCTGTAGGTGTGGAGTAATTTTGGTTAAATCTTAACAAGTTAGTCGATTCTAGTGAATTATTTATGATGATTTTTCCATTGAGGGACTTACCTGGCTGGCATTATTAATCTAAGTATTTATATTATGGGTATAATTGATGGGTTTCGCTAATTTTCTCTAGATTTCTATTGTCAGAACCCATCAATAATTGGCGCTACTCGGTTACATATTACCCCCAAAAAGTACAGCACTGATGTTGAAGTATTTTTTGTTCGGCTTGTAAACTATTGTGTTAAATCACCTATCTCGTAAAAAATGCACCCCGTTCTTGTGCAAATCTTTTGTTTTCTTCGCTCAAAATTGATTTAGATTCTGTTGGTATAGAAAACAAAGGTAACGATAAAAAAGTTCATACGCCCAGTACTTGTGTTTTTTAGGTACATTGATCATGTAAAGAGCATTTTTTGACTATTTTGAAAGGGAAGTAAGGCCATATAGGGAGGGGAAGGGACAAGTAAGGGGCTACTTTCTACAGACGGCTCACTCAGGAAAAAAGAAGTTATTTTGAACATAACTTTGTCAACGGGGCTCTACCGCATAAAAAAGCTTTGGCATGCATGCTATTTTCATGCATCCAAAGCTGCTTCTAGAGTGATTTATGTCTCAGATATACTACTGTGCGCATCTTAACTCCAAACCTCCGAGCTTCCTTATGTCTATAGAGTTAAACTTTTTTTGGGATCCAAAAAGTGTGTAAAACATTCAATAAGGTTTTTTTGCAGAAAGAGTATTTGTTTCACACTAATTTAAGCATGAGCAATCTGATTGTGGGCAACAAGTATGGTTTTAAACACTTTTTCATGTGGTCTCTTTAGCCTCTGAACTCGGACGACCCCAAGTTCCGTGATCAGAGCGAGTTTGGAGAGCTGTTTCACAACAGTGTTGACTACTTGCTGTTTCGCACTTGCTCTGTGGCTGTGGAGTATTTGGTAAGTCTATATGACTTATATGATTTTTACTTACGGAAAATCTATTTGCAGAGTTTCCGAATTGAGGTCTACTCCACAACTCGGGATGAGGTTGTTGCTGTAGGCCATGCTCTGCCTTCCACCCTTCTTGACACCTTTGGAAAAGCTTCTGTGCCCTTGCTGACCGCCAAGGGTTTGCCAGTGGGCAAAATTTATTGTAAGCCTTTCTTCTAGGGGCATTGCTGCAAAACAATTATCAATTTTAGTCGGGTATTTGTTTGTTCGTCCTATCCGAGTGCCTCACACTCCTCAGTCTATGAAGGCATCCTATGCAAAACATTGGAAGAAGCGGACCACTTTGGAGGTGGGACACAGAGGCATGGGCAATTCGTACACCAAGTAAGGTTATGATTCACGGCAAACTGGTGGGCCAACAATTCGTAATTTACTACTCGAAAACTTACGTTCGAAAATTTGCGGACTTGCAAGCTTACTATCATGTTATGTCCTAGAGCTGTGTCTAGAGAATTGAGATTGAAGACTTGAGTGAGCTCAGAGATAGAACAATGTGGCTTTCGAGCTACCACAAGGTATGGTCGATTGAGCAATTGGCGCCTACGTATCGGTTCATCGCTGTCGGTGGAAGGAGCCTAAAGCAAAGTTATGTGCCCCACTTGTGTGTGTCCCACTAGGTTGGCAAAAATTCAGCATAGACAAAAGAGTGCCACTTACCTTAGCCACTGTAAAAAAATCAAAGCCAGCAGTTTGTCAAAATGTCTTTTTATATACTGCTACCTGATTCTCGATCGCTCTCATTGGTCGCCCACTTGATTGGGTTTCCACACAGGGCAACGAGCATGACTGCGGTTGTCCGTCAGTCCTACTGCGTCGGGTTTAACCATATCGATAAGGGGAACATTTAATTTACGAATCTTAATATCACACCCGCTAATCGCAGTTCAATATTATGTTGAAGGTGTGCTGTTGCTCGTGAAAATACTCTGCACTCCTTGAATGAAGCAGCCAAGAATGGAGCTGATTTAGTGGAATTCGATGTTCAATTGACTAAGGACAAGGTTGGTTATGATCCAATTCCGTCTGTAAGCCTGAGTGGAGCGTGTTTGCTCAAAAATATACAATGAGTGTCCTAACAATTGTAATGAGGGACCAATTAAAGGTGGCCATAGTGTTCCATGATTTCCATGTGATGGTGAGCGTGGCCAAACGCTCGCCTTCAGTCACTGGAGATGCCATTAGTCCAGGTGTGGATGGCGATAGAAAGTCGTCCACTGTCGATTTCTACCAGCTGGCGGTCAAGGACCTGAAGTTAAACCAATTGCGATTGCTTCATGTAAAACTTTTAAAATAAATTCTCCAATTTACCTATCCAACTGGGTAAGACGCCGGTTAAAGGTGGTTTTCACAAACTTCCATTTAATGGCTATTTGTTGAAGGTGCTCCAGTAGACAAAAGGTCTCAGGACTCCGAATCTGAAAAGAGAATTTCCAAAAGTGGCTTGCTTGTTGAGATATGACCAAAGTCAGCCGTGATCTTAATTTCTCGCCTCAATTCTATTTGACTTTTTCCCTTGGGGCATCAAGGTATACCATGTCTGGATGATGCATCAGAGTTGGGGCCGTGGTGCCAGGATCCGAAGACTCTTTAGTGTAATTCACGCAGTCAATACCAGCAGTGTATTTTTGATGATTTCTTATATAATTTCTGTATTTAAGTGATAACTTCAGGCGTATTGACAGCGGCGGCGAAATTAGTCAAGACCAATTATCGTTATAGCCCAGCAGCCTCCGCCATTGGCCCCTGGGCTCCCTCTGAAACTGACCATTTCGCGGGTATTATGCACGAAATATTTACCTTTTCCTGTTTATAACCTATTTTTAGCGAGTGCATACACATATACTCTGAATTTCCATAGCCCTTGCTACTGTAATTTTTTAATAGTAGTCTTCGTTTAAGATCATGTGCCAGCATCAGTGGCTGGGACCACTGGTGCCCGCATTAGTTGGTATTTAGGTAGGGTTTTTTGGGTAGGTTTATGGGTAGCGGTCTTGGCCTGCGCCAAAGGTTTTTCCGGGTCTAGGTTTTAACCAAACCCCGGAAAAACCTAAACCTAGTAACCCTTCCTAATGCTGGCACCAGTAGTTCCAGACACTGATGCTGGCATACAAGCTTAAAAAACTTGCTATCAAAAAAAGGATATCAAGGGATAAAGAAATATAGAGCATATATAAGAATTGAACAAGTTCAAAATTCTGGGTTTGCGAAGAGACGCAAGGGTTAGAGAAACTTTTTTCTTTTGGATCATATAATTACCCATAATATTTTTAGATGGATAGTTTCTATTAGATATTTTCCTACCCACAAGGGAGAATGGGAGGTGTAAATGGGATGTCTCAGGTATTTGTTGTGTACATCTCAACCCCAAGCCTCGAAGCCCTCTTTGGTAACTGAGGGACGTATGAAGCTTAGAGGGTTGCAGATGCGCATACAGACTTACCTGCGAGATGAATACCACCAATGCTCTTGACAAAAAAACATTGGTGGCTTTTTTGCCCAGTTCCAGTGAAAAAAACGAGGTAAGAAGGACCAATTTAGTATCTAGATGTTTGTGATCCAATGCCTCCATAAAAAGTTGAAAAACCATCCCCAACTGGAAAATCTGTATCAAATTTGTGATCCAATAGGTGTTTGCAGTTGGATCACGTCCAACACCAGGGCAACGATAGTGACAGTAGTGGAGGAGAGTGTACTCCTACCTCCATACACCACAAAGTGACGGCGAGACACGATGAGGCAGAAGAGCACAAGCCATTCCCCACTCTAGTGGAAGCCTTCAAAAATGTGTCTGAAGAGGTGGGCTTCAATGTCGAAATCAAACATCCCATGCTGCAGATTGTAAGTCGTTGGTTTGTGGATCCTCTTTATAAATTGTTGGCATTGGTAGGACGGGGTCAACGAGTGCGAGAACTACTTTGAACGCAACATGTTTCTGGACATCATTCTAGCGGATGTGATCAACCATGCTGGTCAACGCCGCATCGTCTTTTCTTCTTTTGATCCTGACATTTGCACTATGTAAGTTTATTAACAGAAGTTTTGAGCTGCTCTGGAGCTTCTCAAACGGACTCTACCATTTTTGGGCTGTATAGGGAGAAGAAGGGACAATATATATTCTTTTGGGGGGTATAATACAGTAGAGTCGACTTTTGCTTTGAGGGATCTAAGCAAATAGACTTAACAAGGGACCTGATCTCGGTATAAAGGTGGGAGATAATTAGAGAGTGTTGTATAATCAGAGGAAAGGCGGTGAGCTTTTGTTTGAGAACACCCTGGTAACCAGGTAATCTCCAGCCTTTGTTTACCTTGTTCCTCTAACTTGCCTGAGTCCTCCAGCCTAAAGCCTCAGCTCGGCCTGTAGCTCAATAATTTCTGAGAATCCTACATTTTGGGAGTATTTAATAACCCGAATTTGCAGGATTTCGCTAAAACAGAACAAATACCCGGTTTTGTTCCTGTGTCTCGGCCATGACACCAAACACATGGCTTTTGTGGACGAGCGCACAAGAACCTCGATGACTGCTGTCAAGTTTGCTGCCGGTGTTGGACTCATGGTTTTTCCAGCTTTCTAGCAGCAAAATAATCCCAGCTATTTGCATCTTGCAGGGTGTCAATTTCAACAGCGAAGATGTGCTGCGAGATCCAGCCCCCATATACAAGGCCAGAGAATACGGCTTGATCTCGTTTATTTGGGGTGACGAGCTGATTGACAAGAAGAATGTGGAGTATTTTAAGAAAACCCTGCTCGTCGATGGAGTCATCTACGATAGGTTGGCTAATCAACTAAAAACAACAAAAAATCCATTCCACTCCTCCATACACAATTTCCCTGCAACACAACAACTTGGTGGCAAGACCACAGTTGCCCGTGCTTTTTTCTCAAATTAGACACCGTATACTCTCTAATAGAACCACACCCCCCCCCTAATTCAAAATCGTGTTTTTGGCATTGTGTTTTTGGCCTTTTTACTTTAATACAGTCGAACCTCGTTAAACTGGCACCCCTAATTCAAAAAAATGTGTTTGTGGCATTGTGTTTTTGACCTATGTTTTGCTGGTGTCTTCTGGGCATGTTATATACCAAAATTTAGCTTAGATTCTAGGCTACGTTTTGGTATATAACATGCCCAGCAGACACCAGCAAAACATAGGTCAAAAACACAATGCCACAAACACATTTTTTTGAATTAGGGGTGCCAGTTTAACGAGGTTCGACTATAGTACCAATTTTAGAATTGGAGAAGGCGAGAGCAGAAGCAATGTGTTTACCATTGAAAAGAATATAAAAGCAGCGCTTTTTTCTAAGAAGCTACCCTCTCCAATCATTTCTCCCCGATCCAACTCCGTTGCTCACTTGAACCAGAAGGATGAGCAGGCTAACGGCGCTCGTTCCCACCACAGCAACAGCATCAATGACACCCTGATTGAGCCAAAAGCGGCAAACCAGAAGAACAGCAACCCTTTTTCCGCTTCTATGGAGTGGCCTCAACACCTCCACACATACATCCCTACCACTGAGACAGGCCAGAAGAAGATGGTTCGGCGGCACAACTCCAGCATGCACAGCATCACCACCAACTATGCCAACCACATTCCCACCACCATTCATGATGCTGGCAGTAGCTCTTCCACCGACACTATTTCTACCGAAGGAGACGCTCAAGTCAAACCAGTCACCAATGGATTTACCATTGGACATGAGGATTGAGTACAACCACCGTTTGGACTGTAAATTTTGGAGTTGAAATTTATGAATTGCCATATTTCATACTCTTTTTCGGCTGACTAATGTATTCATTGAATACTTTGTTTAAGCATTTGACACCCCTTCTGGCTAAAGTACATCTTTTGGACATGGGACAGTTGATCATACTTTTTTCTTATATTTTTGATAGTTTTGACCAAAAGTACCAAATTTTGTAAGAATTATTTCATTCTTAGACCTCCTAGTATTCAAAATGTCCTCAGGTATCCGAATCTGAAAGCAGAATGCTCAAAAGTGGCTTGGTTGTTGAGATATGACCACAAGTTGAACCACAGACATTTTGGAACATCTTTCACCTGATTTGCAGTCATATCTCCGCAACCAAGCCACTTTTTAAAATTCTGCTTACAAATTCAGATTCCTGTGGATATTTTGCCTACTAAGAGGTCTCAGAAGGAAAGAATTCTTTCAAAAATGGGTACTTTTATTAAACAATATCAAAAATTTTAGAAAAAACCATGGCCAACTATCGTCTTACCCATTTTTTGTGGTTGTCTGACAAGTGGTTTTTTTCATCGTATTCTAATGTTGTATGGCCTAAATCGTGTAGAAGACATTTTTTTTTAGTGTGCAACCAACCGGGTTTGGGAAAAATATTAGGTTGTCAGAAAAGTTTGAAATTTACCAAAAATTAGCTTGGTCCCTCTTATGGCTAGTGTGGAGGGGAGCTGGATGGATATCCGGTGTATTCATACATTTGTATCAACTAAAGCTATCGCCTAAGCCTTAGCCCGTAGGTTTAACATGTAACTGTTTAGGCATGGCTCTTATTGCCCACTTCCAGCAATAAAAACGTAGAAAAATTTTAAAAGTAAGTATCCAGAGACCCTCCAAACTTGGTTCATCTTGGGGGACCCAGGTAGAAAGTCAATTTTTTGCCTTTTTGTTCAAAAATGGTCGTCTGAGATGTAAAAACAAAGTTTCAAGATGTTTTAGGCCATAGGAGATTAAAATGTGACGAAAGCGTCAGACAATGTACTCTAACTCTTCTTTTCTGTATTTCATTAACATCTTATGCAGCTTTTCCGTCTATTAGTGTCGTGCTTACATTTCCAGTCGATAGCCAATAGAGTTGACTGTAAATTGAGACTACTACTGTCTTGTGCCACACCATTTCCTACTGTGACCACTTTTTTCGCCTTTTTTGGCTTGTGAATTTGCTTCAATACTTCTTCTATCACATTCTTCTTTTATGTATATGCGAGTGAAAATAGTAAAGTTCTCGTTCAATTTAGAACATTATTTATTCATTATGTGAATAGAAAAAACTCTGTTTTCATGCAGCTAAACAGACATGAGAATCTATAAGTGTACTCTGTAGCATGTTCTTCTAAAACCTGTTTCTAACCACTTTTTGTGCATTTGACTACTTAAGCCATACAGGAAATGTGTCAATAGGTGTGGGCGGTACTGTGTACCGTTTTGTTTTTAGTCAAGAGGCTAACATGTAGCTTGCTGATATAATTGTATCTATCAGGTTCTTTAGGCCTACTCTCTAAGCTTGTGATTGAGATGCACACATAACTAAGAAATAAACCACTCGAAAATTACCCTGAGTGCGCAAAAATAGCATTTATACCAACTAGAGCTAGAAGACAACATCAAAGACAGAGAAGAGAGCCAGAATCCTTAAGCCAAAGCTAAAAATCAGAACAAAAGAGAAAATTATTGAAGACAAGTGCCAGAGAACGACAACAAAGACAAAAAAAATTCTTGGTACACTCAGACAAAAATTAAGTTTTTCCATCAAAAAAGTTGTAAAAATGGTTTCTCCCACATAAAAGCATGTTCTCTATACGTCTTAAATCTTAGCGCAAAAAAAAGTAGTGAACAATAAGTTATTTATGGAGGTCAAAGTGCGGTGCGGCTAAGCCTAGCCCATGACAAGAAGCAAAAAAATTCAATGTGATTAAAAGTTAAAAAAATAAATATTAATTAATCGTGTGATAAGATTCATAAGGAACACAGACTGGCCTGGCTCAATCATAAATAACTACAAGGCAAGACAAAAATGGTTTCGCAAAAAAATGTTTCCAATTTGAACGTATAAGAATCAGAATAAATAAGCGAATAATTTGACTAAATGAATGAATTAGATGTACTAGACTTGTTCTACTTCTACTCTTCTTAAACCTGAACTAGCTGGACATGCAGGAATAGGTGAAGATGTAGGCGAGACAAGGCGACCAGTCGTAAGAATGTTTATTTCAATCTAAAAAGACAACACTAGACATATTATTAGTTCGTACGGGAATCTCATGCCATTTTTAAATTAACATGGTGAAGAGTTAGAAGAGTTCAGAAAAGTTAAAAACATACAATTCTTAAGCCACGTTCCATGGGATCTAGCATGCAGAGCCCCACCGGCAAGAAGAGTTTCTTGTTTTGAGATTCGATAAACCTCCTAACTTTATCCAGCTGCTTGTCATACCGTGTAGGGAAGAACAGACGAGAGATATAACAAGTGAATAGCCCAACTAGTGTTTCAACCACGGATCCAAAACACACCTTAACTTTTTAGTACTTTTTAGACGACAAAAGAGTCTGAAAAATTTTACCCTTTCGGCTTCAGCAAATTCTGCATTAATTGTTTCTATTGTCTCTTCCCAATCTTCGCGACTCACCTAAAAATTAGAATAAAACGTATTAAAAGCCATAAGCAAACGGCTAAAAAGATTACAATTCCTTCGAGAGACGATGGAAAGTCCTTAACAAATCTAACAGGTAAGCCGTGCGAATAATCTCGCTCAACAAATATTTTTCTGCAACTATCTAGAGAAACAGTTGCCGGCCTGACCATCTTTGGAAAACAAGAATTAAAAGGATATATGTCAGAAATAGACAAAAAAAAACAATTAGGTGGACTAATTACAATAATCTGGCTAGCTCAACTTGCTAAATTCTAATCAAATAAATACAGTCAAACTTCGATAACACGTCACTCCAAAAAGTTGGATTCATAGCTGACTCTCCGGCAGTTTACCACCCAAATTGTAGCTAAGACAATAAGCTACAATTTGGATGGTAAACTGCCTGAGAGTCGTCTGCAAAATTTGCGTCAAAAACACAATGCCAAGAACACGATTTTGAAACAGGGACTGCAGCGTACAGTCGAACCTCTCTATAACGATCACTCTATAAAGTTCCATCCGCACAGCTGGGTCCGACCATTTTTTTACCTCAGTTTTTGACATCTTTTTTTTAGTTTTGTTATTGATGTCTCTAAGGCAAAAAATCGCAAGGCTTTTGAATTTGCCAGTCGTTTCTTTTTTAAGCCAACATTATTGCCTTTAAAAAAGACAAATCTCAATTTAACGGCCCCCCGTTTTAAAAAGGGGTGACGTGTTATCGAAGTCTGGCCTTACTGACAGCAATAATGCTGGCTTTTTAAAAAATGTCTGGCAAATTTAGAATTGTTGCGTTTTTTTGCTTTAGAGACATCAATATCAAAATGGGCAAAAGATGTCAAAAAGTGAGTTAAAAAATGATCGGACCCAGCTGTGGATCGAACTTTTTGAGGTGACGGGGAATCGAAGTTCGACTGTAGCACAAATGTGCTATCGAATATTTGCAGGAAACAAAAATTTTTTAAGTAAATTTTTAAATCAAAATTTTCCATGTGATACAAATATTTTTCAAATACTAATTTTTATTCAGTGACTATCTTTTAGGCTGTACACATTGTTTCCAATAATCAGAAGCAGAATGAGAGGCAGGATGAAAATTTGAAATTTTTAAAAGCAAAATTTATTTATATACCAAAAAAAAGTATAAAGGTGGTGGTTCTCGTGGCCGACTGGTTGAGTTTCGAAAGTTGCCGGTTTTACAAAGTTTCGATTCCTAGCTGGGTCGTGTAGACCAGGGACGGAGCCGATTTCTGGTTTTCTGACTTTTTTTGACGTTCTGATTTCTGTTTCTGATTTTTTTGAAAAAAATCGGCTGCATAGCATTTTTTGCAGAATATCAGCTTTTGTTCAAGCAACCTTTTTTTACCCGTAAATACACTTCTGTTACAGTCAGTTTTGCACCAGCTTTGTAGTATTCTATTCGTATCACATTTGGCCTTAAAAATTTTTTCTTTAAGATGAAGCGAAAGGCAGTTGGTTGTTGGTTCTAGATTGTGTCAAGTGCCTCTGCCCAAACGGGGAAACCAAAAATTGTTTTACATTTCTCTTGTTTATTGATTGCTCCTAAATCTTGCTTTTTGATGATGATACGATTCTGTATTTTTACTCTAGGTTTGTTTCTGCGAGATGCGGCTGCGTCAATGAAAAAGACGACGAGACTTTTGGGTGTGGTTTCTTATGACTGTTTTGCGCATAAATTGCAATTGGTACTCTGGTTTTGTTTTGATAGATGAACATTTATTCTGCGATTTCAGAGTGTTAGAGAAGGGTTCGAAAATTTTCTGGCTTTCTGATTTCTGATTCTGATTTTCTGGTTTTCTGACTTTTTTGACGTTCTGATTTCTGTTTCTGACTATTTTTTCAAAAGTCGGCTCCGTCCCTGGTGTAGACGGTCATTTCATTAATAAAATTTTATTCTTAAATCGAGTGTGTGGCATATTGTTGAATCGAGTGGGTGGCGTATTCTGTAAGTGCTGCAAAAAATTCATTAAATGACTAAACCTTTATTGAAATTTCGCAGGAAAATAAAAAAAACCATCTCGAACTGGTCACTCTCCTGTCCAAACGGTTCAAACAAATGTAGCTCATTTTTCAATAGCACAAAAATATTATTTTTAAGGAGAAGAATAAGGATCTGGCTGGTAAACTTGTACATTTGATTGAGATCGGCGATAGTCGAAGATTTGTCTTGCTGCACCAAAATCAGAGTCAGTTGGCACAGACACTGAGATAAAAATAGGTTAACAAAGACAAACTTATTATTTTTTACCACCTAATTGTTGTTGACCAATTTGTGGATTGTGTGTTGGCTCCTCCAAGGCCTTGCGATTGCCACTAGTTGGCTGAGCGTTGATATAAGAGTAGCTAGACTGGCCATAATGTTGTTGGGGCTGGGGCTGTCGTTGGCCAGAGGTAGCGAAGGATAAGTTATTGTGCAGGAATCGCAAGTTCTCTGTCATTTGTACTTTTAGATCCGATGAACCCCCTAAACCTCCTGAACCCAGTATACTCTCTGGACCCCCTGAACTGCGTGGATCCGGTATACTCTCTAGACCCCCTGGAGCCGGTATACTCTGTGGACTCGGTAGAACCCCTAGACCGGTGGACTCAGAAATTACCTTATATTAGGTCATTTTACCATGTTTTGATTACAGGAGCTGCGCAAAGAAGAGTCTTTAAATGCATTTATGGTCAAGAGTCTTGCTCGGATCCGTCTCGCAGGTAAAGAAGCCTAAGGCTCAGTCCTATGCCTGGGTCTAGGCTAACCTAGACTGGACTAACCCAAGCCTAAGGCTCAGTCCTATGCCTAATATGTAGAAGAGGACCCGATTAGGTGGAAACCTCTTGAACAACCTAGTAAGTTAATTATTCAATCAACTGACCACTGGGGTAGACCCGGAAGCATATGATGCGACTGCCATATGACTTGCACTGCTTGAAAAAGTCGGCATTGGAGGAAGCAAAGGTGGTGGGGAAAGAGCCAGTGTGTCTTTTGGCTAAAAAAAAGGTTAAAGGAGAGAAAAAAATAGGTGTATATCTTATACGTCGGCTCAACCCCAACACAGGGTCAAGAGATCTCCGTTTTGGAGCCAGTTTGCATGGGCATTCGTTCTTCTCATGTGGTTCAGACAGCTCATGAGTCTCTCTAATGCCTTGGCTAGAGCTGGCTAAAAACAAAGAAAAGTTGTTGAGCTGCTTTGTGGCATGGAGCAGGGTCACTTGGACATAGTTTTCCATAGTTTTCGATAAAAAAAGGCTCATAAATCTGAATCTGGATGACAGAATTGCACCAGAAAATGGCTTGGTTGCTGAGGTATGACCAAACTGTGCCAAAAACTGAGTTCATGGTTTACCTTGGTCATATCTCAGCAACCAAGCCATTTTTTGAAATTCTGTCTGGAGTGATTTTTCTCTCAGGTATGGGTGTGTGCGCATCTCAACACCAAGCCTCCAAGCACTCGTAAGGGGACGACGGAGGCTTGATATCCAGAGATGCGCGATGTGAGATGCCGGCCCAACGTTTTTAGGGCATTAAAATAGGTTAGAAGGGAAGGTACACGTATTTTGGGGCAGTTACATTGGGCAGGGGGGGGGGGGGGGGGTTATAGTACAGTAGAGTCAACTTTTCTTAATTACTATTAGTTTTTTTATTTTTGTATACAATAAACTTGCCTCTAGCCAATGAAAGAAGGCCAAAAAAGACAAGAACTTTTGAAAACATGTTGGAGAGCAAGTCTGACTTCTCAGGTTGTCGGAAGAAGTTGGTATTTATATAGAGGAGAAAAGCTATAAAAACATCTGGTCGGTAGCCTCGTGATTGCTAAAGTTTGTTTGCCCAGAGCAGCAAAGCAGCAGCAAAGGAAACTTTTTGCTCTCCTAATTTATAACTGGCCATCGGAAGATTTGTTCTAAAGACACAACATCCAGAGGATGTTGAGCTTTGTTCGGCTAATAGAATGGGATGAGTCATTGAAAGCTGAAAGTTGATGGTTAGATGTTGATATCTTAGCATAGCTGAGTGCAAGTCTCTGTAAGATCGACGCTACTCGGTTATAACCGCCCCTGACCCAATAGATTTTTCTTAAGAGTGCTTAAAAACCATGTTTTAGTAAAAATTTTGATAAAAAGAGGCCGAAATAGTAACTTAGAGGGGAATAAGGACTGAATTGGGAGGGGAGCAATAGAGGACATAGGGCCCTTCATCCGTTACCCTTACTGAACCAGAGCAAAAAGTGCCTCTAGATGCAGTCTTTGATCAAGAGTATTGCTCGGATTCTTCTCATAGGTAAGTGTGTACGCGCATCTCCAACTCTCAAGCTCCCTTATGGGGACGACGGGGGATCGCGGGCTTGGAATACTTTGTTTAGTGAGTTTCCTATGCTCCCCCCCCCCCCTGTTTACACCCGTTTTCCTATACTCCGTTTACAACCACTCCTCCCCCCCCCCGGGGTGTAAGCGATAGGTATCCGACATTTATAGGCACCCGGACCATAGCAATAGGCAAAACCCTCGGAAAAATTCGGGTTTTGGTTCCAATTATCCGAAAAGGGGTAGCCGAACCGACAACCCTAATTATTTATAACTGCTAAACTTTTTAGTAAAAATTTAATTGGAAAGGAACAAAAAACACTTGATTGTCTCCATGCCAACAATTGAGAAGTGTCTCACTTACCTAGTTTATTGTCTTAGCTGTGCCTATTGCAGCAAAGCAATTAATGACTCCACTTTTATTCCTCAAAAAAATAATGAGAGGAGAACAAGAACAGAGGGGATTGTCGGCAAAGGCACAACCCAACCGACATGCAAAATAAGTTTACTCAAGAAGGAAATAAGTCTATTACTTAATAAAACACGAAACATATTCTATTCCTAGCTTTTGGTAAATATTTTGTCGAGTAATGCCGCCAGCTCCTGATGCAATGATTGTACCCCGAGAGAATATGGTCAAAGGCTTTGAGAATGGTCAAACAAAGGAAATGGATGGGTCTGAGAATGAACAACCAGAATAGTTAGTCTTTTTTTGGAATGCCTGCAAAATTTCCATCCTAGAGGTCGTAACAGTCCCTTCCGGATGACACCTAACTCTCCCCAGTTCCAACTCGCTCTGGGTGCAAAATTATTTATTAGCCGTAACCTAGACTAGTCTAGCCCAAGCCTAAGGCTTAGTTGTATGCCTGGGATCTTGGCTAACCTAGACTGGTCTACCCTAAGTCTAAGACTTAGTTGTATGCCCGGGGTCTTGGCTAACCTAGACTGGTCTACCCTAAGTCTAAGACTTAGTTGTATGCCCGGGGTCTTGGCTAACCTAGACTGGTCTACCCTAAGTCTAAGACTTAGTTGTATGCCCGGGGTCTTGGCTAACCTAGACTGGTCTACCCTAAGTCTAAGACTTAGTTGTATGCCCGGGGTCTTGGCTAACCTAGACTGGTCTACCCTAAGTCTAAGACTTAGTTGTATGCCCGGGGTCTTGGCTAACCTAGACTGGTCTACCCTAAGTCTAAGACTTAGTTGTATGCCTGGGAATAAACACTAAACACTGGTTGTAAACAACAATTCAACCCCAACTAAAAGTGGTTGCAGCGATGAGTCGATCGAGCTTTTAACCATAATCGCTGATACGAAGTTGGGCATGGATCTCTTTTTGAGCAACAAATTTCTAGAAGCGGAGGAAAAAATGGCTGTTTTGTAAGGGTGTTTTCATAAACCAAGATCAATACTCTGGTTTAGAGCAGATAAGAGCATGTACCATGCCCTTGGACATGGCAGTTTGCTATTTATTAAGGCTATGATGACTTGTGATAGGGTGAGTGGTGTCCTATCTTCAAAAATACAGTTAATGCATTAGTTGGCTTTTAGGCAGACATGGAGCGAGCAATGGAGGCAGCCCGCAGTGGGAGTGTTGTGATAGACAAGTTCAGAGCAAGATACTCCATTGCGGACTCCATCTATCGAATTGGTGGGACGCTAAAGTCTCTGACAGATGGTTGGTACCCTTTTTAGTTTCTTTGGAGTTTAAATGTTTGGTCGGTGTATGAAGTAAGAAGTAGTATTAGGTTGATAGGTTTTGTTCCTTTTTGATCCAACTTATTTATTTACTTATTTTAACCCCTTACTGCCAGACTAGAGTAGGGTTTCCGGCCAGACCTGGGTTTCTTGTGCGCGATCTAAAGGGGTTCCATCTTGTTGAAAGGTTCATTCCTTGCCTCCAAAGTGCTCTTCAGCCCACCACGGCATCACTTAAGTTTCCCTCCACAGTGGGTCCCTGAACTCATTCAAAATGAGTACGTGCGGGGATTACCATGGAATGGGTGCGGATAAGACTGGTCTATCCCAAGCCTAAGGCTTGGTTGTATGCCTGGGCTCGCAGCTAACTCAGACTAGTCCAATTTTAATCAACAAACTAAAATAAATACTCCACATGTTGGAGTCGGACTCTTGGCTTTGTGCATTCAATAATTTTGTGCCATATGCAGAACAAATCCATGCCGAGTTGTGCTATGCTGAACTCCTTATGGCCAGAGCCATACTCACCTTCTTTTATGATGAGAGCTTGACTAGTTTCATCAAGGGTGCTTTCAAGATTCGCTCATGCTACCAGTCTTTCAAGTATGTTCAACTATTTCTCACTCCATAAAGGAGATCTTCACTGTCTGCCGACCTCAAATTAGGGGCCATTTGTGATATTTGTGTAGAAAAATGTTGAAAAAGTACAGTGAACTGGCCACTCCCTAGTGTGGAGAACCGGCTGGTGTACGGCCAGTGTACACTTTTTTAATCTTTTCTTTAAAATTTTATTTTTCCATTCTGAGGTTCCCAAGTAGGTGAAAAGACCGTGAGGATGCAGATCTTTAAAGCAGAAGCTATCGCACAAATTTTTTTAGAGAATGTTATCGTGTTCTGAACACCAGCACCAGCTGGTTAAACAGTCCGGATGAAGCTAGGAACTCTGAGGTGAGACGTCAATTTGAGTGTGGTGTTCGCATGGGCATTGGTGCCTTCAACCTCATGCTTTCCGCACTTCCCACAAAGCTGCTCAGACTGCTCGAAGTGGTCGGCTTTTCTGGCAATAAAGTTGGTATTTTTTATACCTTTGTTATCAAAAAAAAACTCGTGCCGAACTTGGGACTTTCAAGGCTTCGGGTATTCGATCAGGTCTAGGTTAGCCGAGACCCCGGGCATACAACTAAGCCCTTAGGCTTAGGGTTTGCAGTGTTGCAGCTTGCAGACGCAGTGTATGACTTGTTTCATCTCAGCTTACTGGTTCATAGCTAACCGACGCTGGCCTACCCTAAGCCTTAGGCTTCAGCCTTAGGGGTAGGCCAGCGATATATCGCAGTAGAGTCACTTAGGCTTAGAAGTAGCAAGTAGAAGAAGACTGGCTGTAAAAGTAGGTAGGTGGGTGCATGCCGTTATAATACATAGTACCTTAATCTATTTCCCCACAAATATTTTCCATCCTACTCTGCTGCATACAACCAGAAGTGAACTACCCTACAGTCGAACCTCGTTAAACTGGCACCCCTAATTCAAAAAAATGTGTTTGTGGCATTGTGTTTTTGACCTATGTTTTGCTGGTGTCTTCTGGGCATGTTATATACCAAAACGTAGCCTAGAATCTAAGCTAAATTTTGGTATATAACATGCCCAGAAGACACCAGCAAAACATAGGTCAAAAACACAATGCCACAAACACATTTTTTTGAATTAGGGTTGCCAGTTTAACGAGGTTCGACTGTACTATAAAACAGTAGATAGAAATGTTTTATTAAAAAGTTACAACTCAATAAAAATTCTGTCTTATTACGGTATAATGCGATTTTGTTGTTCACAAATGCCACTTGAGTGCTGTAAATTGGCCTACTGCTCCTTGACAGTGGCCAAGAACTTGACACAAATGTCTCTAGTGGTCGGCACACCCTCGTTGGTGGTCGCCTTGTCGGTGGTGGTGGGATCGGTCAACAGCCAGTTGACCTGCACATCTATGGTGGGGTACTCAGCTAGTATGCGCACAGACTGGCTGTAGAAGTAGATCTTGCCAGCCTCCAGAGGGCAGGTGATGTTGCAGCCGTTGCAGGCCTGCTCGTTCTCCAGGTGGAACTTGGTGAGCGCTCCTCCAGCGTCTCCCAAATTGGCCCACACTGATGTTTTCAGTTCATTCACGGTGCGATCTGTGTTTTATGAAGGTTTTGGTGGAGAAAAAATAATGGAGTGCTAGGTTGTCTCATAAGTTGGTCAGCTTTTGGCCGAGTCCCCTGAGACAACCAAAAATATAGTTGAACTACCTGGCTTGAAGCCGATCCGAATGGTCGGCTCACTGTTGCGACGGAAGATGCAGCGGTCTCCCTCCCCACACTGGCTGCTTTCAACGCTGAGAATCTCAAAGCGAGACTCTAAAATGGTCTATATATTTATTTGTGGAGGAGAGCATGCAATTTTGCTTGCTCCTCCCCTAATTTTGAGGCTATACCCATTCAGAACAAGGCACAAGACGAGGGTCTAAAGCACAGGGGGAGGGCTGTGCCAAATGTCTTCGACCACCTTTTGCTCTACTCCATAAAATTTGTTGAAGGAAGAGCCAAACTCACTACAGTTACGATATTTCATGGGCACAAAGTTGAGCTCTTCAGCATTCAGCTCCAGAATTCCGGTATAAAAAGGGCCGAAAATACTGATGAAGAGGATGCTCACGAAGACCAGTTTAGTAGCCATGGATGATTCTAAACAATAAAAATAACTTCTCATTAATTCCCCCCAATGTAACTGCCACAAAATACGTGTACCATCCCCCCTGACCTATTTCAGAGCCCTAAAAACGGTAAAGCGAGTCGTTTTGGCCCTCTCCTGCAGGATATAAACGATTTGGGGGGTGTAGCTTATTGTCTTAGCCACAATTTGGGTGATAAGTTGCCTAATAAACTAATAAGTCTCCATCAAAAAGATTACAAGAACTCAAAGCCCAGCAGAAATTAAAAATAATAACTAGAAAAAGAGTTGGTGCAATCAAATTCCAAAAATGGTGTCCAGTTTTACATTGATAGTGGGTGAACAGCCCTGTGAACAGCAAAGAGCACAAAAAGCAAACACCAAGGGCTCCAAAGCCGCAGTATTTATAAACAAGACCTGGCCAGAGAGATCTGCCGACCATAGGCCTAAGCAATGATTGAGAAGGGAGGGAGCAGTGGTAAATATATATATGCCTGCTCCAATGATTAATGCTTTATGGTTTGAACAGACTCAACAGCTGAATAGGAAAGCCTGGGTGCCGTGTTCTCAAAGTGCTGTCTACCTTGTTTCCCCCCCTCTTTCTCATCATCGTTTTGATTAGGGTGGTGGAGAAATGCATAAATAGCCGTGTGTGTGTGTGTGTAACAAATGTTTTATGCTAAAATACTGCTGAACCAATCATCAAAATGCAAAGCGGAAAAAAAAAGAGTAAATGTTTTGGCGTAACATTGGCTGCCATATTGCCTATTCTGAAAGCCTGAATAAAGAACAATTACAAAAATGTGATCTGATAATGTGCAGAATGTCCACCTCCTCCTAATCATCCTTCCTGAGGCTGTCGAAGAAGCCGCTGATCCCTGCGAGGGTCGGCCTTGCACTGTCCCCTTCCGACTCCTTGGCGATTTTCTTCGGTGGCTACCCAGTCGTTTTCTTTGTCATCCGATCTATCTGCTTCCTTCCTCCAGAGCCGCCAACCACGTCAAACGTTTACTGGATGAGATTCGTTGGTCTATTCGTTGGTCTACATGCTGGTCATCCTCATCAATGCAGACACCATTGAGCAAATTCGCAAATATTCGAGCGAACAATCTGGCATGTATAATGTTTCTGTGGACATAAGGACGTTTTGTGCTTGTTTAAAAATTTTTTGCCAATTCAAAAATTGCTTTGTATTGAGCGGAAACTTGCAGGTGTTGTGTCGGAAAGCGGAAGTTTATCACTCTCTGCGATTTTTGTCGCGCGACATTTCAAACTTTTTTTGTGACTATTCAAGGCAATTTTTTTCTTTGTAATATGTATTCCGAAACATTTTTTGCACAATTTTTTGCGCAACTTAGTAGAAAGCGATCAATATGTATCTCTGGCATGCGCCGGTAATGATTTGTCTTGCTTTTTCAACGGAGAGAGATGAGGTGGACAATGTATGCTTTAGTATGGGTCAAAAAATAATATTTTTTTTTGTTTTAGACCGTTGGAATGATGGAACTGCACATGGCGTCTAGCATGACAGATACAATGAGAAGTCCGTTGGTTTGCATGGTTTTACTTGCTTGGTATTTGGTGGTCACTTATCTGGTCGGGGCTGGCTGTCAGAAAAACGATCTCAGTATGTGTCGTCAATTGCTCACACCCTTGGTTGAAACATATCCAAATGTGATTCCTTTTTCAAATAGCCAGCCATTCTAAAAGTGTTTTAGGGGGCCATTGTTCTCTTCCTGCGCGCTCGTTTCTTTCTGGTCAGTGGAGACTTGGATACTGCCATCTTCTTCTACAACAAATCTATTGAGGCTCAGAATGTGTATCATCAATTTCATCACATTTGCTACTGGGAATTGCTGTAGATTTCCGTTTTCTTACATTCTTAGTAGATATCCATTTTACTGAAATTGCACAACAAAAGCATTTTTGGCTGTATATGCGCTGGCAGTACCCCCGAAAGAAAAACCCTTTTGGTTTGATTTTCTCTAAGATTGCTTTGAAACTATGGCTCAAAAGCCTCCAAGCCGTTTGGGGGTACCGCCACTGCACATATAAAGCCTAATTTTTCATTTTCCAGTTTTGCCTACTCTTATATGAGACGCTGGGACAGAGCTGCCAACCACGCCAAACGTTTACTGGATGAGAGTCGTTGGTCCAGGTGTGTGTACACCTACATGCTGGCCATCCTCATCAATGCAGATACCACTGTACCAGTGAATAAGAGAAATGAGACCGTGAAGATGCTTTTGACGCAAGTTTTGGCTTATTTTTGCTATATTTGTAAAAAAGTTGTCCCTCCGATTTTGCTCCTTTGTGTAGGTTATCTGTGCGCGCATCTCTAACTCTCCGATTTCGCGGCTTGGAGGATGGTATGGAGATGCGTCTACTACAATTTAATCTTTGATATATATGTATATATAGGGCAAAAAAGCAGCCAATTCTATACTAGAATCAGTTTAACCCCAACTTTTTTTAGTAAGATACCTTCCATTCGGTTGAGAATAGCTGGGAAATCAATACCGGTAGAGAAGTTTGCAGAGAAGAAAACAGTGAGGTATTTAAGAAGAGGAAGCCTTTACTATCCGCATTATGTAGGCGATTGTTTTTAAAGGTTAGATATCGCCACATAAAATTTATTTTCAGGAGTTTATGTACTTCTGGAATGGTTTCTCTATTTTAGATGGACATCCCAATTTTGTCCGACCCATTCTTGACGATATCGAAGCTATATGGAGGTCTAGTGCGTCTGGTAAGTACTCTTTGTACAATATTTTTGGAAACATCAACAAAAACTTTTTACAGATGATCCGGATGACGAGTCTCTGTATCTGTTCCTAAGGGGTGTCTGTCATCGAAGTTTAAAAGAAAATTACAAAGCCGAAGATTGTTTTTTGAGAGTGATGGAAAAGTAACCTCTTTTAAATATATTTTTATTTTTGTAGATTTCCGGTCATTTTCCGCCAATTCAAAAATTTATTTGTATTGAGCGGAAATTTTTTAAATAGGCGTACCCTATTCTTTCTAAGACGAATTGTGTTTTTGACCAAATTTTGAAGACGTGTCTGGAAAAAATAGGTCAAAAACACAATGCCATAAATGCGGTTTTGAATTAGGGAACTGCCGCTATATTAAAATATGGTGTTTTATTCTATTTTTTCAGATTTTAATGTTTTTTTTTGGATTCTACGTCAAAAACTGGCCTGAAAGACATCCACTGCGCCGAGAAGTGTGCTTGGTGTATTTTAAGTGCCAAACTTCCGAAACAAAGACTTTGAAATTTGAATTGGCAGAAAATGGTTAAAAAGCCGGAAAACGTCTATGCACCTTATATAAGGGAATATTTTTTAGTGAAAAAAGGTTGTCAGACCACTTCTATCTCGTCCCAAATGCATTTTTTGAGTTGGCATTGGTGAGGGCAGATTTGAATAGGGGAGATGAAGTAGAAGTGCTATTAGCCAAAGCCAGAGCCTACAAAGGTTATTCTTTGGAGACAAAGTTGCATTTTAGAATACATAGTGCAATGGAAAGATTCTCAGGAGCACGAACTCCAATAAACTGATTAGAAAATTGTTTGGTTTGCCGTATTCCTTCTGAAATAACATCCCGCCCTCTCGTGACTCAAAGTGGTGATCTTGGCATTGTGTTTTTGACTTAATTTTTTCAGACGACTCCCAGGCAGTTTATCACCCAAAATGTAGCTAAGACAATAAGCTAAAATTTGGGTGGTAAATTGACTGATAGTCGTCTGCAGCAAGTTGCTCAAAAACACAATACCAAAAACACGGTTTTGAATCAAAGGGGTGGGGATGGTAAAACGACAGTTGGCTATGTTTTTTTCCAAGTATTTGAGCAAAAGTACCCCTAGTTAAATTGATTTTTTTTTTATTGTGAGATCTCCCAGCATTCAAAATATCCTCAGAAATTCGAATCTAAAAGCGTAATTGTCAAATATGGCTTATTTGCAGAGGTATGACCTAAAGTTGAACTATCGACATTTTAAATCAGAGACCACCTCATTTGCGGCCATATCTCGGCAACCAAGTTACTTTTTGTTTTATTGTCCTCTAAGATTCAGATGCCTGAGGACTTTTTGGCTACCGAAAAGTCTCAGTGAAAGATTTTTTTTTTTTTTGAAAAATTGGTACTTTTGCTCAAAAATATCAAAAATTTGGGAAAAACATGGCCAACTGTACCTGTATGGTGTATAAATAAAATTTTCATTGTTTCGAACTATTGCTTGTTTTACAATGTGGAGCTCAGAGTGTAAACTTTGAATGCTGAACTCACTTGTATAACATTTTACGCACAAATCTAAAGATTATTTGTAAGGGCGGGTTTATGAGAGGTCTTCGTAAAGCCACCCAAGATGTGTCGATGTTTTAGGGCTTAAAACGTGCAGTAAACAAGTAGCTAGGTAAACCAAGTGTGGACAATACCTACTTAGGCATGCGTTGTATTCATTTCTACAAGTTTTTTTTACTGTAGACGGCAAAAGTAGTACATGAAAACGCACTCAACCAAGAGCATTGCTAGGATTTATCTCTCAGATAAGTGTGTGCATCCATCTCTAATCCTCAGGACTTTTACCCACCGGTGCCACATTTACTGACAAATTTTTTTTTCTATTCTCGGCCACCCTGGCATGCAAAATGTCCTTAGGAGCCCAAATCTAAGAGTAGAATTTTAAAAGGTGGCTTGTTTATTGAGATATGACAAAAACTAGATGTAAGCTCAGTTTTTAGGGGTTTTTTTTAGCCTCGTCCCTCCTACTTGTGGTCCATCTTAAATGACAAACCACTCCTTGCAAATTTTCGCTGCCAAATTCGGGTTTCTGAGGATATTTAGCATACTAGTATGGCTTAAGAAAGTCATGGAAAAATACGAGTCGGCAAGACCAAAACTCAAAACCATATCGAATTGGTCTATGTAAGGTAAGGAGGCAGGCTCTTTAAACTTATAGTTAAATTCGCACCAGAATGCCAACAAAATTTTTGAAAAGAGGCGCCAAATATATTTAACTTGGAAAACCAGTTTCCATAATTTTTAAGAAAGCTTCTGTTCCAAGTGCTTCTTTCATGTTTCAACTGAAATAGAGGTAGGGTGTACCGTAGGGAAAAGTAAAGGTCTATTAAAAAACCGCTAATATAATCAAGTTTAGGAATTTAACGTGGTAAATGACTACCTTGACGGGGCATTGCAATTATATGGTACTACTGTATTACGACCCTCCCTCCCCCTCCCCAATTGCTTATAGCTCCCTCCAGAATCATTTGGGTTTGTCTAGGTACATTGACAATATAAGAAGCATTTTTTGATCATTTTTAAGGATTAAGGGGTGTATAGGGAGGGGAAGGGACAAGTAAGGGGCCACTTTCTAATAATAAATTTCAGTACTTTTTTGCCATAGTCCAGTCACTGGACTTCAGTGAGAAAAAAACGGTAAAAAAGGCAAAAAAATTGCGCGAATGGGTTGCAGAAAAAATTGCCTTAACCGCAAAGGACTGGCGCAAAACAACCCGCTTTAACACTAGAATTACGGCATGAGTCAAAAACAACCCATTGCAGTATTAGACATATTGTGTTTTTGACCTATTTTCTGCTAGTGTCTTCTGGACATGTTATGTACCAAAATGTAGCCAAAATTATAAGCTATTTAGTAGCAGTTACATTAGAGGGAAAGTTTTTGAAGGGGAGAGTATATTAATTTTTGAGAGATGCGTATAAATTTTTGGGGGTGGGGGTATAATCCAGTAGAGTCATAATTGGTTTTGTTGTTAATCGCTAGCAATTGTAGCCAATTTGTGTTTGCAGTCTTGTAAATTTGTTGCTTATTTAGCCTCAAAATGCAGCTTGATCGTGAGAACAGTGTTGACGCCTACATAGTGGATGCACTTAAAGCTATCAGTCTGAAATTTGGTAAACTCTTTTATTTTTCATTCAATCTCTGTTGTTATATGGCCGTTCTGTCTGTTTTAGTGGGATCCTCTGATGATATCGAGACATTGCCCGGTTTTGCGCCTGAATTTGCACATCAGCATTTTGGCGAGGCGTGAGCATTTCTATTTTTTTTTCTAAATTTATTTTCTTGGTTTTAGCGAGAATATCATTGGTTACAAGAAGCTTGAGGTCTCAGTTTGCTACTCTGACTCCACTTTGTTCATCTATCCACGCATTCACTACGAAAGCGTTGTTCCTGCAAACTCCGAACTAAAGGTGCTTATTTGACACCCGTTTCTTCTAATAAAATTAATAAGTGACTCTCCAGGCGGATGACATTGTCTACAATATTCGTGATCAGCTTCCTTCTGGCCAGCTTGATGCTCTTGTCACTTCCTTGTCGAACTTCCAAGTCAAGCTGAATGAGCAGAAGCAATTCACGCCTTATGGAGAATTAATTTCGAAGTTCTATTTTGGTATTTTCTATTCCTCGTAGTTCTTTCTCGATTAGTTGTTTTGATTTAGACGATTCCAATGATGGTAACAAGAGAGAGATTCAGATCTTCAAGGTCGAGTATACGGAAGACGAAAATATTCATCGCTACATTGAAAGAGCTCAATCACTTGCTTTCTGGTATATTGATGGAGCTTCCTACACGGACAATGAGGATCCACGTTTTTTTCACTACTTTGCGTAAGTTTTTTTAAGTAATAAGTTTTCGGGGCCTTTCTTAAGATGCCAATTTATCGAGGGTGCCGGATTAACAAGTATTGTCCATATCCTCATTTTATTATTTTTGTAATTCAGCTTCGAGACGACCAAACATGAAGACGGTTCACAAAAATACAAGTTTGCCGGTTACTCATCCCTCTATCGTTTCTACTACCACCCAGACATGGACCGTGTGCGCATTGCTCATATGCTATTGGCACCTCCTTATCGCCAGCGAGGGAACGGGATTCGCTTTTTGAACGCTATCTACTCAGATTTGCGAAGCAAAGAGAAGGTTTATGACATTACGGGTTAATATTTGCTTAATTTTGTCCTATTTTTTCTTTCTGTAAAGAACACCTTTTAGCCGAATCTCCCGCTGATAATTTCTTGTTCATGCGTGATTTTGCTGATTGTGTGAGTTGCTATGACCTCCCAGAATTTTCGAAAGAGCAGTTGCTAAAGGGTTTTACCAAGCAGATGAGTGAGGCGGCTTTAAAGAAGCTTAAGTTACATCAAGTTTGTTGTCTCTAATTATTTAGACATCTCATGAAAAAAGTTGATTTTTTAGGCGCAAACCAGACGGGTCTACGAAATCCTTCGCTTCAATTGCACGGCATCTGACCAGGCATCTCAGGCAGAGTACAAAGCCGACGTTATGAAACGAATCGAAAAACCTCTGATGCGTTCTAAGCGTGACTTGAGCAAATTGAGTGAAGCACTCAATCAGAAGGAGATGGCGGTGGTTGCCCATAATCTTGATCCAGACCAACAAAAGCAGGTGATTGAAGAGCAGTACAATAACACATTGGAGAGTTACAAGATTGTGTTGAACAGGCTGAAAAAGCATGAAGCGAAGAGATTTTTGAATTGATATACTCCAGTTGTTGATATGGATTTTTCAAGGTTTGAAAATAAAAAGCTTTACCATAAATCTTAAACGATTATACATAAAGAGGTTGATAGCTTGAAGGACGATATTTCTTCCTTTTTATTTTTGTTCTTTTGAAAACAAACATTGGAGAAAGGTTTGAGTTAAAAGTTGCTATGCCTGAGAAGTCTCCCAAATTAAATGTATTCGGATTCTAAATGTATTCGGATTCTTAGACTTTGCAGGCAGTGATTTTTGCTTACTCCTAGTGGTAAACGTTGATAAGCATAAGTATTTTGTTTAGAAATCTTGCGCTGCACAGCTTCCGATGGGAAATGAAACAGTTGAAAATTTGTCTTGTAGAGCGACAAAGAATACTTTTGGCTTTCCATATGAGCCATATCCAATCCAGGTATTCATTTGTAATTTAAAAAAGACTTATTTCCTAAACTGTTTTGACAAGGTTCACTAATCTTTGTTTAGGAGCAACTGATGATGGCAATCTTTCGTGCAATCGATGAAAGGAAAGTGGGCATTTTCGAGTCTCCCACAGGCACAGGCAAGTCTCTGAGCACCATATGCGCTTCATTAAGTTGGCTGGAGCAGATGCAGAAAAAGCAGAGGGATGAAATTGCGGAACAGACTCGTCAATTGGAACAAAAGATTAAGGGTTGGTTTATTGGTCTTCTTCATAAACAGCTTTTATATTGACTTTTTCGAGAACAATAGGAACACTTCGACATTTATAATCAGTCTAAAATTTGGGTGGTCGTCCTTGGTGCACATTCCGTTCTCCTAAATTTGAGTGTTTAGTTAATCAAGATGGTCAAACACCTCACTTTAAGTGTCTCTACAAGTTGCTCCCTTGTCAAGTGGTGACATTTGAAACGTTTTCCTCCAAAACCATATTCGTCAGCTCCAAGAACTCCTCCCTGAATCAAGTAACCTCCTGGTCTTATTAAGCTTGTGGCCCCTTTAACGGCCTTTCTGTATTCTTGCAGTGTTTCACTGGCGTATTCCAGACAGAATACCGTTGCAACAACGTCAAACTGGTCGGGAATGATTATTGAATCCAACTTATACTCCACATCCTGGATCACTTTGTCTTCATGCACGTTAACCTAAAATTGTTAGAATGTTACCAGACTTGTTCAAGAACTTTTTGGAAGTCTACTTTCAGTACTGCTCTCATATTTTTCCTCGCCTTTTCTTGCATTTCTTGTGGGCTTTCCGTAGTCGACTCAATATTGGCTAGCCACTTGCATATACTAGTCCAGTCGAATTTGCTCTCGCCTTGTATCCATCCCTTCAGAATTTTTCGATTTTGCTGAGTTTGTTAATTGATTCTTATGTTTCATGCTTGCTGGAATTAAAAACAACCTGTGCAAAATCTGAAGTGAACACATTTTTGGCTCTATGCCTCACTGCTATTGGTATGTAGACTGTAGGACCTATCAAAATGGAGTTATTTTTGATACATATTCTTACACAGTCGACCATTGTTAAGCCGGCACCCCAAGGGGCCGAAGTGGGGCTGCCGAGTTAACGATTGAGGGTGTCAAGTTAACAAGCGCTATTTCCCGATAAAACCGCTTCTCTGAACCTGTTTTGGGTGCCCATTGGCTAAATTACACTATACCCTCAGCACTTAAACAAAATACCTATACCCTACTTTTTATTTATAGTTTATAGCAATAAAGATATACAAAAAAGGGGTATAGTGTAATTGAGTGCTTGGGGGTCCAGTGTAGGTGCTTTTGCCCAGTTATTGAGAATGCCGGATTAACCAGAATTGACTGTAATTCGTGAACAAACCTGCCCCTAAATCTAGTAGGGTTTCTACCTGATCAGGAAGTCGGTATAAAATCCCTGGTAGAAAAAAGAGAACGGTTTGCATGGCACCATCTTCCTTGTGCGAACAATAGAAACCTTCCAAGTAGTCGATGGGGTCAAACTAAAAATTTTTTAGAGAAGTTCATTTGACGGTAAAATCAATGCAAAATGACTTCAGTCGCATGTGCTTTGGCTGCATAAATAGGAATGTCTTCCTCTGGCTGCGTGCCTTTGGGATCCTGATTGCTGTTACCATTTTGCACTAAATTTACGTGTTTGCTTTTTAGATTGTCTAGCACACAAACGGGAAAATTGTTACCATTGGGACTAGGGGTGCCTTCAAACATTTATTTTAACTGTTATTGGTGCTGTCTCATGAAATCTTCGGTGCTAATCCAAAAATTCGTAATATTGAGGAGTGGATCAACTAATAAAGGAACAAAAGGATAAATGCTTTTGCTGCTTTTTCCTAGTTGATCTATGCTATGTCTACCCTCTCATCTACCACTTTCTCTTCAAAGAGACAGACACAAAATATTACACTACTTGGCTATTAAGTGGTAGGTGAGTTGAAATTGTTTGAACAAAAGGAATAACTATGAAAAAAAGCTGGCAAGATAGATAATTTGGTAGAGGACTAGCGTTGCCGGTTTGGGTACTCGTTTTTGTATAATTGGAACCGAAACCCGGTTTTTTTCGAGGTTTGGGTATCGGTTCGACTAATCCAGGGTAAACACTGTTTACCGCCTAATTTGAGCCGAATCAGCGCTGAATTATCTGTAATTGCGAAGATAATATATCCTAGAGGATGCACAACAAAACAACTACAACATTTGAGACAATGAAATTCACAAAAGTATTATTAGTAAGTTTTTAGAAGCCGATGCAGACGATGATTGGATGAATGCGCATGGGCGAAAGTTGGAGGCTCAGAAGAAACTCGTGGATGTGGAACTGAAGTACCAGAATTTGGCCAAAATTCAGCAAAGAATGCAGAAAGCAAATGCCACCTGTAAGGAACGAAAAAAATCAAAATCATTTTTTGGACCCAGCAAGCGCAAGGCAAATTTTGGTGGGCAGAATGAAGATGACACTGTGAATGAATCGAATGAGCTGCTCACACCAACTTCTGAACAGAAAGAGGAAGATACTGTAAGTCTTTTTTATATTTGACTCATAATAATAGAGCGTGTTAAGATTTTTGCCTCTTTTTCTTTGGATCGTGACTTATTTTGCTGGTTTAATTTTGAAGGTGGAACCCAAACTTGCCCCGGGCCCAACTTGCCTCCTCCAACTCGCCGGGGGTCCAACTAGTATTCGGCTGACCAATAATTTGGTATTCGGGGCCAGCTGGGTGCTGTACATTTGGAAAATCTGCGAATGCCCTTGTAAATACGACTAATTTTATTTTCAGGACTTGATACCGGACGATTTAGAGCTTCACTCCAAGGGTGAAATCGATATTCAGGGAGCTAAAGAAGAACCTCTTAAATGTACTAAAATCATCTATGCCAGTAGAACACACTCCCAATTGGAACAATTCGCCTTGGAACTGGACAAAACTAACTTTCATCCGAGAACAGTAACGGTGGGATCCAGGTTCTTTTTTTCTCAACGGTCTTCCTCATCTAAATATGTCAGCTACCACCTTTTTAGGCAAATACTTTGTATAAACGAACAAGTGCGAGCTTTGAAACTCGGAGGATTGGTGAATGATCGGTGCAATGAGCTGCTAAATGCCAAGACGACCAGTTCTGAAAATTCTGAAAAGAGGTCAAGAGATGGAAACGGAGCTGTGGTAGAAAGTTTGGTTATTTTCGGTTATCCGGAGCCCACCTAAAACTACCGTAAATATTCTCATAGAGCTCCCCGGGGCTTTATTTTTCAATCAACCTCTAGAGGGGCGCTTTATTAGAAAGAGAGGCTTTATTTTTCAACTCCCATCTACATTTTATGTTCAAACATTTTAACAATAATCAGAGGATTAACAATCAAAAACAAGTTTTAAAGATGAAGGGAGATTCGAGATTTCAGAATTCGTCTTTTATTCCTATTTACTCAATTTTTTGGACAATACAATTCTGAAATAGCTTTGAACAGTTCGTCAAAGGGATCTCTATCTTTAATAGAATTTCTTTACCAGAATTCTTCCAAGTTTCGGTTCAGCGCACACAAGCATACCTGAGATATAAATCACTCGAAAAGCAGCTCTGGATGCATGAAAATAGCATCCTAGAATTTTTTATTTTTTATTTTTTATATAATTTTTATGCGGTAGAGCCCAGTTAATAAAACTGTGTTCAAGATCTTCTTTTTTGCTGAATGAGCCCTCCTTAAAAAGTGGCCCTTTACTTGTCCCTTCCCCTCCCTATACAGCCTTTAATCTCTTAAAAATGGTGAAAAATGCTTTTTATATAGTCAATATGCGTAGAAAACCTAAGTACTTTTTTTTTTGGGGGAGGGGGTCTATAATACAGTACAGTCAAGTCCCGATTTAGTGTAGGTGCTGGGGACCGGAAAAAATATACACTAAATCGAGACTCGACTGTAGTACCAAAAAAGCAGAAAATTGTGAGGAACATAAAAAATTAAGAATGTGAAAGATGAAAAATAAATAAATAAACCGTGTATAATTCTATGTTGGGATCTCGATGACCGAAAAGAACCGAAAATTTACTTGTATTTTTGACTTAGCAATGCCTTTTTTGTCCAGATTAAGAAGGCAGCTAAAAAATGTGGATGCGAGTTTGCAAAAAGCGGTGCCATTGAAGACTTGACCGATGAAATTCTGAGCCGAAATCAGCAGCAGCACTTGTCTTCGATGAATGTGATGAGTGGTGTCACGGAAGTTGGCCGAGAACTTAAGGCCTGTCCCTATTTTTCTAGTCGCCAGGCTATGCCTTTATGTGAATTGGTTAGTTGCTTTTTGATGCCATGCTGTCTTAATGCTCTCTTTATATGTGCTCTTTAAAGGTTCTCGTTCCTTACAACATCCTTCTGCACAAGGCTACTCGTGAAGCATGGAATTTGGATTTAAATGACAATGTGGTGATTATCGATGAAGCTCATAACCTGCTGCAGGTTTCGCTCAACCTCTTTCGTGCTCACTATTGAATAGAATCGCAAAATTTAGACTTTATCTGGAATTCACAGCGCCGAGTTGGATGAACGCCAGTTGGAAACTTCTTCTGCTCTGATTCACGACTATATGGAAAGATTTCGACAGCGCCTTTCTCCCAAAAATTTCCTTCACATTCGGCAACTGCATACCTTGACGGCGGCGCTGTGCAGACAATTGAAGAAAATAGCGAGCTTAGCGAAAAACGAACAGGGACTGGTATTTACGCTGTGCGGATTCATTGCCCAGGTTTGTCTTTTATTAGATTTTGGATGAACTCCTTTGGATGAAGCGTTAATTTTTTTAGCTGTCTTGCTCTGAAATTGACTTCTTCAAAGTGTTGGAATATTTGGATCAGTCAAAATTGTGCCAAAAACTGAGAGATTTCCACTTGCGTTTTGCTCAAGTTAATCCGACAGTAGATGATGGGCAAGCTTCAGTGTTCGCATCTGACCTTAATTCTCGAAGCAGAACGCCAATTGCCACTCCAAATTCTGGTTCACCACGAGCACCTCCGTCTGCTTCGAAAGTCAACACTCCTGAAATGCCACCGTCTTCATCAAAATTTGGTTCTCTGCTCCAAAGATTGAAAACCTCTGCTATTGTGAATAAGGAGAATAAGTCGCTGGAGAGAGACAGAAAGAATGTAGAATTTGCAGCCAACAAAGTGTTGGAAGCAAAAGAACGAAGTGGAAATCGCTCTTCAAAAGCGCAGTCCACTTCAACGCCATTGTATCAGTTGAAAGAATTTATCGAAGCTCTCACTTCTAAGGCGGAAGATGCTCGTGTTATAGTTGAGAAGGCGAACAGTGGTGGATCTGCCAAGTAGTTTGTACAATGGTTTTTGGTACTACTGTATTATACGCCCCCCCCCCAAAAAAAAAAGCTCTGGCATGCATGCTATTTTTATGCATCTAGAGCTGCTTCTCGAGTGATTTGTGTCTCAAATATGCTTGTATGCGCATATAATACAGTAGTCGGTTTTTCCTTTCCAAAACTTAATGAAAGGTTTTAGATTTCGCTTTCTCCTTTTAAATCCTGCCGAAAAGTTGCGTGAGGTTGTTCAAGAATCTCGCTCTGTAATTCTAATTGGTGGAACTATGCGGCCTGTGGATCAACTGGTGGATGCTTTTGAGCGCGTTTGTGGGCTGCCTTCAGATCGTATTCTCCATTTTTCCTGTGGGCATGTCATTGACGACTCACAATTAACAGCTCTTTCGATAGGTAAGGTTTTTAATATTCCATCTGGCTAATGGCTTTTATAGTTTTCTTTAGCAAGCGGACCCAATCAAATAGAGTTAAATCTTAACTTTTCAAGCCGGAGCAATCACCAAGTTATGGTTGCAATATCTCAGTGCTTTGTCAATCTGCTTCGCCATGTTCCTAATGGTTCAGTTGCCTTCTTTCCAAGCTATGGCTTTCTTGCTGATTTCATTCGATTGGTAAAAGAATCGGGACATTTGGCTCAAATAGAGGCTAGAATTTGCTTGTAATTTTTTATACCATATGGGCAGTTTTCAGAAGGTGAAACCTATTTTTGTTGAGTCTCGTGAGGGAGGTGCCGAAGAATTGTGGGCCAAGTTTTGTGACGCTGCCAAGTCTACAAGTCAGGGTGCACTTTTGTTGTCGGTGGTTGGAGGCAAGCTGAGTGAAGGTAATTGCATGGTTCCTCAATTCGTACCTACAATTTCATTTAAGGGATAAACTTTTCGGATGAATTGGGTCGATGTGTCTTCATGGTTGGACTTCCTTACGCTAACAAAAACTCAATAGAATTGAAGGAAAGGATGAAGGTAGCATTTTTTTTCAACTATTGACCCAATAGTGCTTATTTTAGTATATTGAAGAGCACATTGGAACGGGGTCGGGGAACAAATTTTACGAGACTTTATGCATCCAATCGGTAAATCAGGCAATTGGGCGAGTCATTCGGCACAGAAATGACCACGCTGCCATTATTCTCTTAGATGCAAGATACTCAAAAGCTAACATGGCTCTTCCTGGTTGGATCAAAGAACGCTTGTACCATTGTCAAAATTTTTCGCAAGCTCTTACCAAGTTGATATCCTTTTTTAGAGCAAAAAACCACTGAATGTTTTTATTTAGTCGCCATTTTGTAACTGGTTGTTTGACATGCTTTAGTAAATGGGCGGGTTTGAATTTTTTAGCGGAAATAGTATTACAATAATAGCATAGTTCCAAAAAAATGGCCCAGTTACCCCCTTTCGCTACTTTTTAATGCGGAAGCCCTTTCCTCTCTAACTTATTCCCCTTTTATTTATTTCTCATTGGCTTCATTTATTGCCAAAGGAGAATGGGGAAGATAGGAAGAAATGACTAGAGATTGTAAGAAAAAGGAAGAAGTGGGTATGAGTACTAGAGAGGATGGCTCACGAGACAAGGTGACAAGCTTAGAGCGTCTTTCAACGAACGTAGGACACACAGGCCTTGAAGCTTTAGCATCTCTGCAGGCTTTTTCTCTCTTACCCTTTTTCCCATATGCATCCTTGATGAGATTCTTCAATTTGTAGAGAGCCAAAAGTTGTAAGATGGCGACATTTCCTTTGTCAAAATTCGTGTAAATATGTGGAAGAAGCCCATGTGCATTGTTTAAAATAAGTCAGACCTTTCTAGAAGCAGGCTTTACGTATTTTTTTGTTAAATTTCCCCCCTAATGAATCAATTTTTCGTCCATTATTATTTTTAGCACAGACTTAAAAACAATTAATCTAAGTTAAAGTGATTATGTAATAACCATATAATTACCCAGTTATTGTGCTTCTAATGTTAAATCTAAATAGTTTCCAAGTACCACGAAAAAAAAATACCGACAAAATTTTCGAGGCCTTTTAATTTGATAATAATAAAGACAAACAAGTAATGTAATATTCTCAATTGAACAAATTCCTAGTCTAAATTATTTCAAACTTGCCTATTTTTTCTTTTTTCTGGAAGCTTGCAAGTGAGCACTCTTGCTTTGTTTGCGCTTTCCTCTCTTGGCTTCTGCAATTGGCGGATTATTAGACTTCAGCTTCCGTCTCCGCTCGAATTCCTGGATCTTCTCCGAACAATTCTAAAAGATAATCACTGATGGATCAAAGACCACACTAATAAATGACTTACGCACGCACTCTTCGGTTCCCACGTGTTATCTACTTCAGTGTAACCCTTCCAATGTATCTGAAAATGGTTACTCATTGATACTCCACACTTTATAAAAACGAGCTAATAGTCACCAGTGGCATGACTCATCTTTTCAATGCGCAAGCATAAGCTTTCCTATAAAAAAACCCAAAAAAGCGGACAGTTTATCCCGCAATTTTCTTGAAAATTCAAAAAACCCTCTTGGAAAGCGTGTTGAAATTTTCTAATTTTTTAGGTGTTGTAGAGAAAAAGTGGTGCGCACGTGCTCAACGACTTGTCATATTGCTGACGAGCATGAGCGTAATCCATTATAGTAACCTACCAAGTACTCAATCCTTCTACCATTCTTTCGCTTGTCCAGAATTTCATCTACCTCGTATTCTCCGTCGAGAAGTTCTGTCGTCGCGTCGGCATTGTCGGATTCATTGAATTCAGAGGCAAAGAACGGCATGCGAAGTATTTCATCGATACTGGGACGCTTAGAAGGCCGGCTTTCAATGAGAGAGCGAATTACGAGTTGAGCTTCTTTGCTGACTTCTTCCGGGATACGTAGATCATGTTCTTTAATTCTCTGATAGACATCCTAAAAACATTTACGATATAACTGCACACAGATCATTAATAGCAGTGGTTGTGGATACCTCTACAGTGTCGGCACTAAAAGGAGCTTCTCCGACGATCATAAAGTAAAGCATGCATCCCAGCGCCCAAATGTCAACCTTCTCGGAATGTGGTTTGTTTTTGAGCATCTAAATTATCAAGAAAACAAAAAATAACGAGCATAGAACAAACTAGTCACCTCAGGAGCCAGATAGTTGGGAGTTCCAAGCACTTCCTGTATCTTGTCTTTGTTTTGGGTAGCCAGACCAAAATCACCAATTCTCACTGTGAAGTCAGCGCACAAGAATACATTATTAAGCTTGAGGTCGTGATGGATGATCTTGTTACGATGCAGATATTGGCAGCCAAGCAAAATCTGAAGGGGAAAAACATAAAACAAAGGATGAGGATTTTTCCATTTGCAAAAAAACCTGGTAGAAGAAGCTTTTGGCATCATCTTCTGACAGCTTCTTTTCAACTTCCACCAAATCCAATAGCGTTCGGTCCATGCAAAGCTCAAGAAGAAGGTAGATAAAGTTCTCGTCTCGGTCGGCGTCTTCATACTTTATAATATTGGCGTGCCGTAAATTCGGAAGTATATCCAGTTCAGCGACTGCCTGCAAAGGATGATGGACTATATATTTGCATGGAAGTATTTGACGGATCAGCGGAAAAATGTAATAGACAAAAACCAACCGATTCAAATTCTTCTACAGGGATAATCTTGCAGGCGTAGAAATTTCCAGTCCCCTCTTCAATCAATTTAAAGCATTCGCTGACACTTCCAGAGCCCAAGTGACTTACTTTGCGAAAACGGCGTTGTTTCTTCTTAAAATGGATTAGTTCGCGTTGATCGTCAACGACTTTTGCCATTGCTCTGCTTTTCCTAAAATAAAGCAAATCAGATAATTTAAGCATCACAGGAAAAATACGTCCTTCAAAAGAATTATCAAGAAGCACGATTCAGACAAAAAAAAAATTAACAGGTTGTTCACTTTTCGTCAGAGTCCAATGATAAATGGTTTTCAACACCTCTTAAATAAGAGGTCTTGAGAAGACTTTTTAAATTTCTATTAAATTTTTTTTTTCGCTCAATGATCATCTTTACACAGTTTGTAAAAAAAGTGTCAAAGATTGATTAGATAGCTCGACTGGATTATGGCTGGCGAATTGAAGCTTCATTTTCGGATAGAAACTTTGAAAATCCAGGTTTTTGAACCAAACCTCTTCGGATTAAATCAAAACCCCCAAAATTTACCAAAGAGCTTATTACCCAAAACTCCTACAGCCTATACGAATCTTTTAGGGAAAAATCTAGTGAAAATCCAACTCGCCCCGGGTCCAACTAGTCTTGTCATAGGTTCGAATACATTTACAGGCAAATGTTTTATTTGGTTGTGCGCACACTATAAAAGGGAAATTGGGGTGGGGAAATTATTTTCTATACTTACTAAAATTACCCCTTCTAAGCATTTCTAATTGGTTAAAATTGATAAAAAAAATCATATTTTGCTTTGGTAGACCAAAATAGACAACCCTATAATTGGTATTTTTAGACCCCAGAAACTACAGCTGAGCATACAACTAAGCCTTAGGCTTAAGCTAGGCCAGCGTAGGTGAGCCGAGACCCAGCCTATACCCTGTTTGACCAGGGAGTGGTTCACGGCTAACAAATAATTTGGCACCCGGAGCGAGTTGGATTCAGGGCAAGATGGACGCGGTCATCCAAAAATATATGTGTGTGTGGAAAGATGGAACTTGGGTCAGAAAAAAATACTAGTCAACTTCCTATGAAACTCAGCACTGGTCCCCATTTTTTTTTTGTTGGCAGGGAGTGAACAGCCCTTTAGCTTCCCTAATAAATTGCTTTTAGGTGTGATTTTCTATTGTTGCTCAATTATGTGGTGTGAATTGACTACAACAAAAATGCACACGCAAACATGATAAACAATTCTATTTATTTAGTCCTTCTATGTATTGTTTTTATTTTGACGGAGGAAGTTCAGTCCATGAAGAACGGCAAAAAAAAGAAAATTCCATGGTTTGTTTCAATCGGATCTTCGGATAAATATTCTATATGAGTTTGCGCCTCTCGGCTAAAAGAGTCTCTAGATTAAACCTTTTAGATGTGCTTATTTCTAGAGAGCACTAGAAAGGCGCATGTGGACTACATCTGGAGGGTACATCGATACCAAGAGTGTAACGGACAATCCGTTATCTGATATGATCGTCATTATTTTACGCCGGATGTCGGCCTGACTTTTTTGAATGTTCGTTATATACGCTCGTTATATCCTATACCCAATAAATCATTTTTCACCATTTTCCACTTTTTTTTTTGATTCTAGGTAACCCTCAAGCCCCGGAGAGGGTGTGGAGGGTTTGGAGTTGAGATGCGCACACAAGCATATCTAAGACATAAGCCACTCGAGAACAAGCTCTGGATGCATGAAAACAGCATGTATGCCAGATTTTTTTTTATGTGGTAGTTCTCAGCTGACAAAGCTATGTCCAAAATCTTCTTTACCTTAGTGGGTCCATACTTGTCCCTGCCCCTCCCTATACAGCCCTTCATCTAATGGTCGAAACGATTCTTATACGGTCAGTATGCCTTTATAGGTCTTTATCCTAGAATGGGATTGTTTTTTTTGCCTTAGTCCCCCTGCTGTTGTTTTTTTATATTTCTAGACCCAAAGTAAGCTTCAGCCTTAGGCTTAGATGTTAAGCTTAGCGCATACCCGTAAACACAATGGCCCGTAGTAAATAAACGGGAGCAGGAGTATGTGCCACCGTTTTTTTGGATACCTGCCTTAATCTTTGGTTAATGAATGTGCCTCTAAAAAAGGGGGCATGTACCCCCGGATATGTACCCCCAGTTTTGTTCTGGTATTAACTGAACGTACCCGCGGGGGTACTTACCCAAGGATACCGAGGTAGGGCACGTACTCCCATTCATTTACTACGGGTCAATATGAGTATACACTTGGCCTACCATCTAAGCCTAAGTCTGAGGTTTACTTTGTGTTTAGAAATGTGAAAAAAAAAACAACAGAGGGACCAAGGCAGATTTTCGGCCCGGAGACGCGTACGCATATAGAACCGAATCAACTCACAGATAGTTTATAATTTGTTGTACATGTACTTCAGTAAAAGGACGGCCTTTAACAGAAGAACCACAAATTATCAGGCGTGGAAAGAACAAATGGTTTGTTTGAGGGATGCAAAAGTTGACTCCTTTAACTTTTCAGACAGTTTGTGAGCTTTTGGAAGACTACGACTCAGCTGTCCGACCGTTCGGGAAAAAGCCCGGAATGGAAAAAAGTGGGTATTCCCCTTTAAAAAGTTTGCTTCCCTCACCTAAGCATGTTATAGGCGGACCAGTTGTTGTTACCACAAATCTTTTCATTCAGTCCATAAGTGCGGTCAGTGAGAGGAATATGGTTTGCTTTGTCGTTTTCCAAAGTCATTAAAAATTTGATTTGCTTTGCAGGAGTACGTTGCACAATTTCGTTTCCAACAAGAATGGTTTGATGAACGTCTCCAATTCACACAGCAAAGCGAGTTTCGCAACTTCGACTTCATAAATGTAGCCAGAGACCAAATGCTGTGGATCCCTGATTCTTTCTTTCAAAATGAGCGAAATGGTCATTATCACTTGTTAGACCAGGTCTTTTTTTCGCAAAATTATATAATAACAGAGCGGGTGCAGACTTTTTTTTTCAATAATTTTAAAATGCCAAAAATTCTTATGCATTTCGAGTTCTGAGTCAGAATTTGAACTCTCTGATAATAACCCAAAACTAAAAATCAGAAGAAAAGAAAAGACTAACCAAGACTAGTGCAAGTGGACGACATCAAGACAGAGAAGACAGCCAGAATTCTTAACCCAAGGCTGAATATCAGAACAAAAGAAAACCAAGACCAGTGCAAGTGGACGACATCAAGACAGAGAAGATAGCCAGAAATTTTCTAAAAGCTCCACGTTTTATGAATTAACCTGTATATGACGTTGTGTTCTATTGAAGAAGTCGGCCTATTTTTGGCTTGGTTGTGCGCTGGACCAGGTGGCTAAGCCCAATTTATAAATTATTTTCAGCTTTGGGCTTAGCCGTGGCCCAGTGCACAACTTGGTCAAAAATTTCCAAAATTTTTGAAAAAAAATCAGCTGGAGAACCAAGGTAAATTGGCAAGTTTCCAATTTGCACGTTATATACCAAACAAGACAAGAGTTCGTGCTAAAATTGGACTTACAAAAAAGTTATGAGGATTACAAAATGTTGGAAAATTGTTTGCCCAGCTTGTACCGTTGAAAATTTCCTTTCCAGGAAAATCGGTTTGTGAGAGTACGCTCTGATGGAAAAGTGTTTTACAATCGAAGACTGACGTTGACACTTGCTTGCAATATGAATTTGTTGAGGTAGGTAAATTGTGATGACAAAAAGGGGTGATCTTAATAGAGAACATACGATAACTGAAGCATGTTCCTTTTTTTGTGAGGCACCCTAAAGAGTAGGCATATACTCAAGGAATATATGCTAGTTGGCCATGCCTCACAGTACAAGGGACTTGGAGAGGAATAATTTGAGTATTTGTCCAAGCTTTTACATTCTAGGTATCCCATGGATGTTCAAGAATGTTTGATTGATTTTGCGAGCTGTGCGTATCCTTTGAGATTTAGGCTTTTCAAGCTATCTATTTAATCTCCAGATGCCTACACCACCAATGATATCATCTATCAGTGGGGTCAAGTGGCCATCGACTTGGCGCCCACAGCCAATGGAGCACTGCCCAATTTTGATATCTCAGGTGTTCGTAATTCCACATGTGATAGTGTCACCAATACAGGTTCTTTTGTGCCTTTTTGGTATGCGCTCTCTCTAATTTTGGCTGGTTTCAGGCACATACAGCTGCTTAAGAGTGCATTTGACGCTGCGACGAGTCTTTTCCTTCTTTCTTCTGCAACTCTACATCCCTTCGGCAATGTTAGTGGGCGTTTCTTGGGTGTCCTATTGGGTAATTTTTCTTCTTACTAATACAGCCGTAGGAGTAGTTATACAGATTGACTGGAAGTCCACTGCTGCCAGAGTGCCTTTGGCTATTGTAAGTGGACTATGGGGCTGGTCCCATTCTTATTCAAATCCATTTTTTTGTTTGTTAAAGGTGACTCTGTTGACAATGATCACACAATCACATGGTATTTTTATTTTATTGTACAAGAAGTTTATTTTTTTCAGCCATCAACTCTAATCTACCTCCTGTAAGCTATGCCAAATCCATTGATATCTGGTCAGTTCTTCGTTTCCACTTTTATGTTATCTCATTATTGTTACAAAAAAAAAAAAAATTTAGGGTTGGTGGATGCGTAGTCTTCATTTTTGGTAGATTTGAGGAATCTCTTAATGAGCAAACACAAAAAAAGCAAAAATAAATAAAAAAAGAAATAAAATTTGTGTGTTTTTCACCCACTTTTTCCACACGACTCTCAAGCAATTTATCACTCAGCTTGTAGCTTATTGTTTCAGCTAAAATTTGTGTGGTGACCTGCCAGAGAGTCCTCTGGAAAAGTGGGTCAAAAACACAATGCCAAAAACCAGGCTTGTGTTGACCTCCGGAAGAATCCTCCGGAGGGGAGGATTTTTTCCTCC
>BBSZ01014270.1:0-10540 GCA_000981365.1 Subanguina moxae
TGTTTTTCTATCATATATGCCAGTTGAATTTCTTCTTTGTATCGACTAAACAAGTAGTTTTTAGATGAGTGTAGTTTGGTGCATTGGGCTTTTCGAGAAGTTGTCAGCTACCGAATCGAAATGTTCAAAGTGCCAGAAATGTATCAAAATGTCGGGTGGCAGCACAAAGGGCCTGCTTGTTCATGCAAAAACCCAAAACTAGCCAAAACTTCCATCTGAAAACAATCCCGAAAATTTGTTCGGGATCCCGACGGGATCCCGATTTTTTTTTGCCAAAATCCCGATCCCGAAATTTTTTTGGCTAAAAATCCCGTCCCGAAATCCCGCCCGAAGGCAAATGCACATCACTAATAAAAACCCAATTTGCATTACGCCAATTTTGTTTTATTCGAGTTGGTAAAATTTCAAGTTGGCTATAAGTTTGAAAAAATCGAGACTTGGTACAGCGGGATTTTTTGGACGAAACTTAACCTTTGTTTTTGTGTCAATATCTTCTATTTGAAGAGGTGGAAATTAGCTGGCAAAAATTTTAAATTTTTTGTACCGGAACAAGGAGCACTTTTTTTGCTGAGCACTTAGTCAATGAACAAAGGTTGCTTTGAGTTGACAGTATTATATTTACTCTTTTGCAGCTAGTTAAATTTTTTTTATTATCAAATAGATGTGGTGTTGACTTACGAGCAATTATTAGGGAAATGATTCAATGGATAACTAATTCCCTAGAGTCAATTGACGCGTCTAACTATTTTTTTGGAGAGAAGCTATTAATAAAGCATTTTAAGCTTTCTAAGATGAGTTTTTATATGTCACTTATCTGTTTCCTGCTTTATAGCTCGCTCACAATGGAGGGTGGAAATCGAAGTGCGAAAGTGCTAAAAACGACAAAAAACCGTTTTCCACACTTTTTCATCATAGATAGTTTGTTTCTTAAAAGTCGATATTTTTTATTCGGTTGAGAAAGAATTATAGGACGTTTTTTCAATTGCCTTTTTCATAGCTGTTTTCATGACTCATATAGGTTTATGAACTATCAATGGAAAGATCTCTCTTTCCTCTTTCCAACCAGTGGATAACTGTTTATTTATGATCAAATAAAATAGTGTGCAGATTACAAAATATGAACACGGCTTGTAGGGGTTTGAAGGTGATAGATATTCTGATAATGCACCAATTTCCGATCATTAAGATACTCTCCCTCAACATCAATGATTGCCTGCCATTTCTCAGGAAGCTTGTTGATCTCCCTAGAGAAGAAATGGGTGTCCTTGGAGGCAATACATCCCTTCACTGCCTCCACAACTTGTTCAAAATCAGAAAACATTTCTCCCTGTAGACTTCGAAACCGTTCGGTTGACTGTTTGGTTGAGTTGAATGTTGGAAAACTGTTGACCTGTTGACGTGGAAGTCACTTGCAGCTCCATCTGAGCCTAAAGTATCTTATATAGCATGCTCCTAAAAAGGTATTTGACCACTTTTTCGAGCTTCCCCAGTCGTTATTTGGTTAGAAAACATGTTTTTAGGTGGCGCACGGACGTTTTTCAAAAATGTATTTTGACCAAAATTTGACTTTTTGCCCTGTTCCCCTAAAACAAACTAACCAGAAAAGGTACCCATGTACCTCAAAAAGATAGAATTTGAACATAGTTTTGTTAACTGGAGCATATTGCACAAAGAAACTCTGCTTTTTTTACGCATCCAGAGTCACTTTTGAGTGATTTGTGTCTCAGGTATGTTTGTGTTCGCATTTCAACTCCAAGCCCCCAAGCCCACACAGACTTACCTTAGACATGGTTCCGAGCCTCTTGATCAAAAATTCTTTGTCCAATTGTCCCCTCTCCACAAGTTTCGGTCAGATCCCGGAATGAATCAGCTGCTGACCATGCTTTTCAATGGCTGAGCATAAAATAGCGAATTTTGAGTGATTGGGCGTCCTCATGGTCAGGGATAAAAAATTGATTAAGTAATGCTGAAATAAAGACCATTATAGTGGGCCAAAGTTGTGCCAGTCGTGCTATCACTTTCAAACCCATAAAAGCCATGTTCATATTTTTTAGTATGCACACTATCTTCTTTCATCCCAAATAAAGTTAAACAAGATTCGAAATGAGCACGAAACATTTGTGTACTGCTCACTGCAATATTTGATATGCCTATACAAAATATAGAAAACTTATAATAAGCGTGAGACTGCAGTAGTAGTTGGAATGAATTTTGCTCTATTTTCATCGAAAAGTAAAAAATGACTATTGTATAAGCATTAGAAGAATAAGAAGTCCTCTTTCTAGTATGCCATACATCCATTGCATATTAAAATAAAAGAAAAAAAGTTTTCACCATATCCAAAATCATAACCGAAAAGTTGCGGCTGACAAAAGCATTGTTTTTTTTTGTGTCCATAAATTGGCAAGGAACTTTAAAATATGAAATATTAATATCGAATTTTAAAAAAGAAGAATATTTAGAAGAAAGACGTGACTCCCATAGTCACCCACTCATTTTTAGCACTTATCGTCTGCTTTTTTATTGTTTTTTTTGTGAATTGTGGTGTTTGGTTGTTGTCTATTTCTGCAAACACACCTTTTTGCTCTCGCTCAATTAGGTGTTCAACGTTTGCAGTTTCGGAAACAAAGCAAATTCTTTACCTACGCAATGCTTTTTTTTGGAACTGTGGAGAAAAAGACATAGCAATAACTTATGGTCCACTAGTTTCATTATCTGCTTGATTTGATTTTCTGGTGCCATGTTTCAATAGAACACGTTTGTTCTAGCCAGGGTAATTATGTCTATGCCTTTTAAATGCCATTTTTCATATTTTGGATAATTTTTAACAAGTTTTCGTATAGATTAAAGGGTTTTTCTTTTTTAAGAAAACTAAACAGGCATATTCCACAATACAAACTTTTAGTCATTAACGTTGGTGAGAGATGCCACTCAATAATTTGCTCCACTTACGACATGTTTTTATAGGTTTACATAAATAATACATAAAAACTGTCTGTTACAACCGTAATAATCAAGCAAAACAAACCTTCCGCATGTCCAACATTGTAGTAGATGCTGTAGTACTCGTAGAAGAAACCATTCGAAGCAAAAAAGGCTTGTGAAAAAAATTTTTGTTCGTGGCTTCTTGAAGACGCTTACAAAGGCTGGTATTGTCGCTTTGCACCGGTGATTTCAATGTTGTCGGAAGGGACAAACAAGGTAATCAGGAAGAAGTACACGCATTGAGAGATCTTAAATCTTTAGCGATTTATCCTGGTGGTGGAGCAGCTGATAATAAAGATACATGGTTTAAGTGTTAACTCTGAGAAAACAGTAAGAAATTTATATCAATTCTCTGCCGCGACAGTTGGAATCAAGAATGAATAAAGAAGGTTGGTCAAGATTAAAAAATATTGACTAGGTAAATGATTTTGCGAGACATAATTTGACGGCATAAACGATTATTTTGACGGGGTGAATGATTAAATCTGCACAAAATTCAAATTTTACGGGGAAAAACTAGCTACAGCCGTTTAATATGTGGTGTGAAATAAAAGCCTATATTGATCAGCCTATATTGACAGGGGGGACCAAGGCATTTTTTTCGGCGGTCCACCGAACACATATACCGAACACATACATTATAAGAAAAAAAAATTGTAAAAAAAACAAGAGCTTGGGGGACCAAGGCAAAATTTATAAAATTTAAAAATGCAAAAATTTTCGAAACGTCTATGCACCCTTGATAAACTCATTTAGTGGGTGGGTGAAAACACAGGGTTGTGATCTAAAATTTAGTTGGTTTGACAATCCTACGGTCTTCTCTGTCATAATTTATATTCATTCAAATGCTTTTTTAGGCTGACCATGATGCAAGAGCATTTGGAAAATCTCGAGAAATGTCTCTTCACGACTTCTAGGCCAGAGGAAAAGTCTCATCGATCTGTCGTGGTTTTTGATAGGAACCATGCAATTACTTGCCGACAGGATACTGTTCGTTCATCGTTCACGGAGGGTCAAAAAATCGTTTTGTACAATGTATTCGATACAAGTGTTGTGGTTGAGGTTTCTTTTCTAATTATTCGAAGTAGTAGCTAAAATTAAACTTTTTAGGTTGTTGTGACGGCTATTTCCGAGATACACGGCATCATTGTTATCGAGCGGGTCTATGGAGAATTTCCGAACTATCCGCATAATTGTCTTTCTGCATATGTCGGTAAAAAGTATCAAGAGTTGGGAGTTGGTAAAGAGCGAGAAATTCTTTGGAATAAAAGAAATTGCTGATCATCATCCAGAGACGCAAATCATCGCTTCCCCGCATATTACAAGTGAGAATACTGTTGATCCATATGTAAGTTGATTCAGTTTAAGAATTATTTTAATTGTTATGTTTTAGGTTGAGCCGTCCCAAAAGAGACCCAAAATGGATTAAATTCACTAAAGATCCTCTACTACTATGAATTTTTATCGTTTGGATTGAATAAAGTCGATTTCTGATATTGCAGTAAGCGGACATTATGCATTCTTATATTTATTTCTGTACGGTGACTAGCGGGGCCCAATTTCAAAAGGTATAAGAAAAAACGGTGGAGGTGGAGCACAAAGGACGAAAAATGAAAAAAAAACCTTTGTTTTTATTTACAATGCACTAACGCGCGTCCGATTGAATCTAGTCCGTTCTGCGACTGGAATTCTAACTTTTGTACCTTTATGTATTACCGAGGTGATGCCGGGTGCCTTACCTTTTGTGCCATGATTTGTTTTTTTTTGTTCTATTGTGCCATGATTTGTTGAAAAGTGCATCATTTGATTATTATCTGTCTCATTTTGGCTGTAGATGCCTTGTTTCTGTACACGTGTACTTTAGCCGGCCTTGTTTCCTACATCAACGATGGATGAATTTTTCGACGCCTGGAGACTTGAACAGAAGCAGCCGAGAGTGATCGCGCACGGTGAACTCTACCTCGTCCAATCAGAAAAGCACATCGGGGAGGATTCGACTGGCAGATGGTGCAGGATCTGAAAAACTTTTTTGCCCGATGTTTGTGTTACTTTAGACCGGTTCGCATTAGACCTGTTAGTAAATTTAGGACAAGTATTGCTGGTAAAGATTCTTTTTTCTTGCAACCTATATTCTCTTAGTCATTATGTTCTGATAACTAAATGCTTTCATGCCCTTTTCCACCATTCTAAAGGGAGGTGTCGCCATTGAGTCCAATGAAAGATGTGCCATTAATGGCACTAATTGGTGTTTTGCTACAGTTTTGTGTGGCTGCATGTCTACACCATCTTCCCCCTCTACACTTCTTTTTGACAACTTTTTGGAGGTGTTCAGTGGTCTGGACCAACAATATTCGCGATTTTTGATGCACGTCCCTGCTCAGCTGATCTGCGCTCGAGAATCGCCATTCCGCTGGACGGGTCTGACTTGAGAGCTAGAGCTAGTCACCTGCGAGATGGATCCGAGCAATACTCTTAAATAAATAAATAAATTTAGAGGCACTTTTTGCCCTGGTTCAGTAAGGGAAACGGGTGAATGGCCCTTCAAATTATTGTCCTCAGTTACATTTTGGTGGGGGCCTCCCCCATATAATACAGGGTATAATACAGTAGAGTCATATTTTTTATACTATTTTAGCAAATAACAATCTCTTTATTTGATACTGTGTAATTATTTCAACGGATAACACAAATACCAGATAACATTGTTCAACTTCAAAGCACGACTTCCATCATGACTCAAATCAAAAAGTAGTCAAGCAAATTCCTTTATTAAAAAAGTCGTTAAATTAGCACATTCATAATTTGTCATAGCAGACACCCCGGCAAAGAGCATACAAAACAATAAACAATTACACAAAGTCGGGGAATACGCAAGGCAGTCATGGATATTCAGCTGAACTGGTATGAGAGTTGCGATTGGCGTGTATCACTGCAGAGGCGCACATCAGCAAACTAAGTCGTTTCTAGGCTTTTCAGACAAATTAAACAAAATATGCTTACTAGAGGAAAAGATAGATGCCAACAAGTATCGGCCAGCAAGTAGCGAGAACAGCCGCTTCCAACCTAAACTTACATCCTGAATTTCGAACTTTTGATCAAATTAATAAATTACACAATGGCAAGGAGAATGATGACAGCTAAGCCAAGACACATGATGATAATACAGCAGACCACTAGACAGTTGAACATGACCGCTTGAGTCGAACTTAATTTACGCTTTTTGGCTTCCACTTCTCCCGATGAAGGATCCTCATCCACTTGAATAGTACTGGCTTGAACACAAGTCAGCATTACGAACAGAAGCTCAAAAAGGGCAAGTCAACTAAAATGTATTTTCAGTGTTCAAACGGTAGACAAGCGTGGACATTCTTTCTTGAATAAATACGCTTAAAGACTTTTCTCACTTTTTACGGACAACTACCAATCGACCACAAATTTAACTGACCATTATTAATTACTCACACTATCAACTGACCATGACTGATTGACCACCATTTCTTGACGATGGTTGCTAAAATTGTTGTCAGGTTCTCTCACTTTATCTTCTTGCGTTACTCTTTTAAGTGATGTCTTAAGCTTGCTACCAAAATATCGAAAGCCTAAATGGAACACAAACAAATCACCAACCAAAACCTCCCCCAACGCCAAAACTACCCAACAAGGGAAAAACAGCCAGGCGCTTATAACTTCACTTCAGTGTTTTGAATCCTGACCGAGATTTTTAAAGTGTATTCTCCGGTCTCGAGAACCAATATTCATTCACAATAAATCATTCTTTTAGTATGCAGTTTATTCAAGTTATCCAAAGAGAAGTGAAATGCCACATGGAATCTAACAAAATGTTAGACTGCTTTTAGAGAACCGTACTCGTTGAAAACAATGGACCTTGAATGCACGCGGCAAACTAAATTGATCAATTTAGCTGTTTTTTTCTATGGTAGTTCACATGGAGAATACGGCAATTCAGGCTCAAATATTTTCAATACTAGTGGTTACTTCATGGGAATTGCGGTCGGAAAAAAGGATTTTACTTTCTTTGATCCCAGAAACATTTCAATAAGAGAAATTGCTGATCATCATCCAAAGACGCAAATCACCGCTTCCCCGCATATTACAAGTGAGAATACTGTTGATCCATATGTAAGTTGATTTAGTTAAAGAATTATTTTAATTGTTATGTTTTAGGTCGAGCCGTTCCAAAAGAGACCCAAAATGGATTAAATTCACTAAAGATCCTCAACTACTGTCAAACATAAAATGTTCGAGTGGCAGCAAAAAAGCAGAAACTCATAAAAATTAGTTCTCTTGTTTGTGCTAATGTTTGATTTTTGTTAATTGTGGTTATTACATTGTACAAAAAGATTTTTTGACCCTTCACGAACGATGAATGAAGGTGGCTATGTCGGTAAGTAATTGCATGGTTCCTGTCAAAAACCATAACAGATCGATGATACTTTTCCTCTGGGCTAGAAGTCGTAAAGATACATTTCTCTAGATTTTCCGTATCCTCTGTTTTCAACCTAAACAAGCATTTGAATGAATGTAAATTATAAAAGCTAGGGGATCATATTTGCAAAATATTTACGTTGCAGAGCATAACCAAAGGCAGCACAAGAAGACCACTAACGAGGGCGCTCTGAACATCATTGTCATCGAGAGTTTACTGTAGTACTCAATCTTTACTCAATATAAAATAGTTCCTTGCGTTGAGAATCGAATTCTGAATTCATTGGTTTGCTCTCACAGAATGCTTGTCTGGTAATATAGAAACTTATTACGAAACAACAGAAGTAATGTATAATAAGTAAATACAAAAAATCGACTCGCAAACTAAAATCGTGAACAAATAAAAGCGTTTGGAGAAAAAGATTTTATCCCACAAATATTCGCAAGCTGCGCCCAAATTTGCACGCGAAATGCAAAATTAGCAAGACACGACAAATTATAAAATGGCTTTAGGCAATTTCTCTTCTCCCGTAGGTATTTTGTCTAAGCCTAAAATCCCAGTTACTAAACTTAGGCATATAACTCAAGCTTAGGGTGGGCCAGCATAGGTTAGCCCTGAACCAAATAACTTAGGTGAAACAAGGTGTACGCTGGTTCACGGCCAACCTAGATGTCTAAATAACTGGCCTAAAGCTTAGAAAAATATCGTAATTTTTGACTTTGGCTATAAAAGAGTATGAAAAGCAAATTTTTTTTTATCGTTTCAACCATATCTAAGAAGAGCTAGAACAATAGGGAAATCAAGGCGAAAGTATATTTAGAATTTTGCAAACAAATGTCAAACAAGAACAACAATTATTAAAGCAATAGGAAATGAATAAAATATACAAATAACAGAACCAAACCTCCATATTTATACATCCTATTCCTATGTGATATTTTCGTGTAGATAGCCAATTAGCAGCTAGATAGTGTATGACAGGGAAAGAGAGGAGAACCACTTTATTAGAGAGAGAACCACTTTATTTTGCAGAAAGTGGAGCTCATACTCGATTATCTCCAGCAAAACTTCTGCAACTTCCTCAATATTCAGGCACCGAAATTACCGTACTTCAACCCTAAATTCCAGGCGTTACCGCGCTACTTCCGAGACTTCCACAAAATGTATTCCACTTCCGCAAAATGTATTCCACAAAAAATCAAAATTAGCAGAGGAAAGTTTTGCCGTGATCTGGAAAACTGACAAAGATGATAAAAATAAGAACACTGCAACACCCTTGATCGGAAAAACTACAGCCATCAAGGAACATAAAAGTGGAGATTCTGAAAGTTTATCATTTCTAATATGGGTCTCGGAATATGGCAAATAGGCTCGAAATGCATCTATGTGGCTATAATTCAGTAGAGTCAGGGAAGAACTGCAATGTGCTGAATAAAATCTTTGCTATGATTGCAGATTCCCTATACATTGAACCAATACTTCGAGTCAAGCCGGGGTGTGGGGAATAGAAATATAAAACGAAAGCAAAAATTAGCTATGCTACATTGTACTGTGCGACCACGTTATTGCAACTCAAATCAAAAATGGACCAAAATTTTGGGTCGATTTTTGCCCATAGTTCAGAGGCCAATTTAACCATGTTCCTGAGGAAAAAGTGCCATTTTTATTGCAAACTATCTCCGATAGCCCCTACCCGTTTTTCAAGCCCTACAAAATGGTGGCAAGATCATTTTCATAAAAAAATCGAGAACATGTTCTACGGGGACCTAGGCTAACACAGTAGTGATTTTTTGTATGTTGTGTGAGCATCTCAACTCTAAGTTATCTTATCAAACTTTTATTTATAAAAACCTGTGAGCATTTTATGATCAAAATTATGGTGCATTAAAGTTTGTAAGACTTGTTTGAAATGAAAAAAGTCTAACAGACGTCTCTTTACCAAAATTATTTGTTAATCTGACTGGGTGTATCCTAGCAAAAAGTTATACCATCGCTGTAGAAGCATCTGCAAAGACTTTCCTTCGGTTTACCTATACACTTGCCAATACCACACTTCCGTGTAACGCATTCTTGATCGCAACATTCCGGCTTATTTTGTCGACATCCATCTAAAATGTTTCATTTTTTAGTTTTAAAAACATATATTACGGTCTAAATATAAATTATTACAGCCTGTAGTTTTAGGACAACGTTGAGCATCCGATTGTAGAGCGAACATAGCAAAGAGAATTGCCAAAAGTGCCAATGCCACCACAAATTTCATTTTTGCTTGTTAGGAATATGTGGAATAGAAGACTAATGTTGTCAGACACTGAGTCCATATTTATACCTAGATTTTTCTCTAGATCATGTGATTGGCAGTTGGGATTTGAATTTTACAGACGTGTTTATTGCTGCTCTTTCAGAGAAAACTAACAACAAGGAACATTTATTTGAGTTAAAATTAGTCTGGAACACTGTCTGTAACGTGATTATCCTTGATTATGCATGGTTTTTATTAGTTATCAGGTGACAGTTTTATATTTTCAAACAAAATTGTCAAGTTGAAAGAGTTTTCTTGCACTGACTTATGAAATCTCCTTTTTTGCGACTACACTTCTATTTTCGACCTGATAAATTCACCAGAATTTTCAGTTCCAAGATACTACTTGACTGTAGCTACTCCACAAGAGGATTTGTTGTTTACACAAAAAATTAACACGGGAATCCCTGACGGTAAGACCTGCAGGTTCTGGTGCGGAATTTAACGGAGAATCCAAATATGCAAAGCGTTTTTCAAAAAGGGCCACATTTGTAAACCGAAAATTCGTGTTCAAATGTTCGACCATTTGCCAAAAAGGGTACTATTCTCAAACCATCCAAAATCGCAATGAATGAAGAAATCCGTGATGGAGAAGCTCGCAGTGCTTGCTTGAAAAGCTTAAATAATGCGCTTGAACTGAACAAACATCCACTTCCAATTCCAGACGAAATTTTGTGTAAACTAAATGGATCAAAAATTTTTACGTGTCTCGACTTTTCTGATGCTTATTTCCAGATTGAGTTGGATGAAGAATCAAAAAAGTTATGTGGGATTAACACTCACAGAGGCATTTTCCAGTATGAGAG
>BBSZ01014275.1:0-17823 GCA_000981365.1 Subanguina moxae
AATGTCCATTCGGCTAAGAATAGCTCTGAATATATTTTTTTTTGTTGCTATTTACTAGTCTAGTAAAAAAGTATTTGAAATATTTTTATATGCTGGGTCTATAGCATAAAAAGACTCTAGTGTGCATATTAAATCTACCCTTGACTCTACAATAAAAACTTTTTTTACAGCTTAAAAAATGCTTTAAATTTTCATACCGGTATGTCCTCGAGCCTTTCTAACCACAAAGAAAAAGACGGCAGCAAAGAATATAAGGCAGAACAGCAAAGAGATCACAGTGAGCGAGCTAACCAACACAATAAACATCCTAAAAATGGGCAATATAAAATATTTAATAAGATGAACACCTAAATGCCAACCTATAGTTTTTTTGACCTACACAGGTGTTGAGCCTAAAGAATAGATTAATACACTGCTTCAAACCATTTTATACTTATATGCATGCGCACAGCTGTTGTTTTAATTTGCCGTATTCTCTCTAATAGAAGGTCCCTGCAAAAATTTTTTTACCATGTTTTTACCGTTGGCTATTTGTCTCGATACGAAATGAGATTTTTAAAATTTTTACCATGTTTTTACCATTGGCTATTTGTCTCGATACGAAATGAGATTTTTAAAATTTTTACCATTTTGACAACCCTGAATAGGAAGCTGAAAACAGAAGTTTATAAAGTGGCTTGATTGGTGAGATATGACATAAACTTGAGACACGGACACTCTTTTAGGTGATCTTCCAACTTTAGATCATATCTTAGCAAACAAGAAGTTGGTGGAGCTCTTTGAAGACGTCGGCTTGAAGCAAGAAATAGGAAAGAATATGCTAGTGATGTATGGTTTGAAATTAAGATTATTTATCTCTTATATTGGGTGGTTGGTTGTAAAGGAACTTGTGCGGGTAAACTCATGTTAATTTTCCGAAGTATATAGGTGGGAAGATATAAGGATATTTTTAATAGAAGAGACTTGAGGAAGGGTTGACAAGTAGAAAGACCTGCCCTTCCATCAGAGAGAATACGCTAAAAATATAAAAAAAGGAATCAGCTAACCACTTGCAGTGGTGGTCGTAGCCGGGAATACATTTGTTGCAGTGTCTACAATGTTTCGTTCCTTTCAGTCTGAATTTATAAAAGATTAAAATGTGTATAAATACAATGCATGGTCCTTTTCCTTGCATCAGGTGTACTTTGTTTTGCATCAGATATACTTATTTATTTATGCATCAGATGTGGTTTTCAAGGGGTAGATTATCCAAAGGGGATCATGGTTATTTCCGGGGTGTCCGTGACCAAAGTAATACAGGGTTTGTGATTTTTTACATTATAACGCCAAGCTTTACTGGTGTTTCGGTTTGCCTTGAACCTGTGCGAGTTTAAGTGTTTATCAATTGTTTATTTTGTTTATCATCAAATTGTAGCCAAGACAATAAGCTACATTCGATGGTAACTTGCCTGAGAGTCATCTGGAAAATATGGATCAAAAACACAATGCCGAGAACATGATTTTGGATCGGGGAAGAAGGTGTTATTACAAGAAATAGGGTATATCAGCAACTAACTTACGCTTTATTTCTGCAAACATAGCAATAGCCCTTTTCTATAACATGTTGGTGTTCTTCATTCCTTTCAAACTTGACAGGTTGGATGTGCCTTCCATCAGGTGCAGGGTCGATACTTGTCAGCATTAGCATACACACTACATTCCAGGCAAACGCCAACAGCACTAGCACCGGAAATATGGGGAAAGCAGGCAAAGGCACTGCCACACACAGAGTTAGCCCTCCGACTAGGGGGATTGTCAGCCACGAGAATACCTGCATTGCATCCCAGGGACATTGCCAACCGTTGAGCCGTTTGTCCTTCACTTTCAACGAGCAAATATTGTAGTAGTGGCGCTGGGCCACAGGTGTTCTGATGACAGCAGTGGCCGTGTGGCTGGTGCTTGAGCTGCGACAACACAACAACTTCATACGACTCACATTTGGGCTGAATGCAAAAGTGGTGCTAGAGCGAACTACGCAAACAAACAGGGCATTAAATAAATACAATTAGAGATTATTTAAATGAGAATAAACGCAGCCGTAAAGTCCCCAGGCCTGTGTTGGCCTCCGGAAGAATCCTTTGGAGGGGAGGAAAATGCCTCCGCCGGAGGCTGAAGGCTGAGGAAAAAATTTTTGAAGCTGGAGGCCAGAGGCGAAGGGAAAATTTTTTGAAGCCGGAGACAGAGGCCAGGAAAAAAATTTAAGCCGGAGGCTGGAAGGATGGAAAAATATTTAAGTGAGTATTGAGTGAGTATTTTCTTGTAAAGGTCAATCTTCAACATGTTGCTTATTTTCCCTAGTTGAGCCCCTAAACCGACTTTTTTCTAAGGTATGCGTGGCAGCCCTAGAGCCAATTTCTCCAATTTTTTTAATATGAGTCAAACTCAAAACAAGTTGAGAAATCGGCCTCTTGTTTCAGAGAACTTCCAAGAAAATATTTTCAAAAAAAAAAAAATAATAGCGTGGGGAACAAGGCAAAATTCATAAAAAGTGAGACGATTCGTAAATATTTACAAACATCTGAGAGACATCTATACGCCTCTAGAGCAGCGGAAATCTTTTGGATAAAAATATAAAAAAAGAGAAACCAGTAGAAAGACACAAATACGCATACATCAGCGTCTCCTTTCTTTTTTTACGCAACACACAGTCAAGCAGTATCCATAGAAACTCAAAAACACTTCAGTGAGAACGCAGAAAACACTCACTCAATCGCCCCTCCAACAGGCATACACTCGATGGCCAGTAAAACAGGCACACAAAAAAGCTTTAACGCATTTATTTCAACCACCACACTCTTCTAAAATGCAGTCTAAGACAATTAAATAGCAATATAATCCTCCATTCTATTATTAACCATGAACTGTGAAAAGCGATCAGTACAGAAGAAACGGAAGACACACAAATAACAAATGGAGATAACAATTTATGCATCCATGGGAAATAAAATGCAGTAAGCAATCTCTTTAAAACATTTCCTCTCCATTTTATTAGCCAGTGACAATTAGTTGACGAACAGCTCACCACTTCAGACCATTGTAGTACTGAGCGACAGCTGGAACCCATTTGTAGTGATAACAAAAGAAGGCGCACAAAGTGATTAGTAGGCAGAGAGAAGCGCTGAAAATTTTGGTGTGAAACCTACACTATGTCAACTAAGCACTTCTCTTACCTGAACAGAAAACCAGACGAGAGACCAGAAGAAATCTTTTTAACTTCTGCCATATCCATTTGCTTCTTCCTGTCTTGATTGCCAACATTAAGAAGAAGACCATTAGTATTAAAATAAGAAGGCGTTGAAGTGAATGAAAGCTCTTCAGCTATTTCTCTTGAAGCCGAACCATTTTGTTGCTGTTGGATGGTATGTCTCCCAAGTCGGAGACCTCCATCGACTTCTTCATGTACAGTGGAGCATTCTGGCAAAGGAGTATCTGTGTGCGACTCCTGTTCAACCAATTGTATACCATTAAAATCGTCACTTTGTAGACCATCGAGAGAAGATTCCACAATGCAATTAGGCACCTAAAACTGTCGGATCAGTACTTCAATAAATTAATAGAACAAAGTCCCAAAGAAAATTAGGTACTACTGTATTATACGCCTCCAATCGTTTATAACCGCCCCCCCCCCCCCCAAAAAAAAAAAAACTTGGGTTTTCTAGGTACATTGATCATACAATAAGCATTTTTTCACCATTTTTAAGGGGGGGGACAAGTAAGGGACTACTTTCTAAAGAAGACCCACTCAGATAAAGAGAAGATCTTGAACATAGCTTTGTCAACTAGGATTTGGTTATAATACAGTAGAGTCGAAAATAAAATAGAAAAGGTGAAAGCAAAACCCCGAAATTAAACCAAAGAAACAATAGGTATAGCAGCAATGGTAAGCGAAATTAAAAAGGACATGTCCCTGAGACTGTAGTTTGAAAGGCTTAGCCGAAGGCGATTCCAGTCATGTGGAGCTCCAGGGTTAATTTACGCATAATTGAAACGCCACAAACCCCATTGAGTTAGAGGAATGTGGAGCTGGGATGCGATAAGAAAATAAGCTTACACGCAAGCGGGATTGAACTCAAATAGGCCACGGTGCGACACGACGCTCTAATCAACCGAGCCAACACTGATACCAGTGCCCGCACCTTATTTGATACTTTAGTAGTCGTACACAATTATGAACCTACAGGCAAGCCCAATTATGAACCTACAGGTTCTTGATACGCTGGACTCTCTACACAGCCTCGCATCGCTATAATATACCCCCAGCTGGCCCCGGAGCTGTATACTGTGAAGCTAGCCAACTGCATAGCAAATGAAAGAGTGCTTGAAAAACTGAATTAAATGAAAACCACTCCAAGATAGTTAGTACTATATATCGGTTACCCGGCGTAAGAAACGCTCCCTTTTCCACGTGTAAGCAGAAGCAATTCTTTTCTGAAGAAAAAGCAAACCATAATTTTAAGTTAGTATGCCAATGTCAGTTTAGCCGTTATGGTTAAAGAAAAAAGAGTGAAGCAGTGTTTTCACTCTAACAGTTAGCGTGTAAAGTTATATTTTTTAACAAGGGTAGGAAGTTAATCAAAGAATTTGAAAAATAAAATTGGCAACTACATCAGTACGACAATTTCATAAAAATTCTCGAAAATTCATCCACAAAACCTATTAAAACTTCGAGGCCCTGCACATGAGTTTGATTCAAATTTAATCGATAAAAACCATAGGGGAGGGACTGGGGTTGCCTAGTGGCAAGTAGTATGGAGCCCTTAAACTATATTAAACTGGCGTGGCAATACAGCAACTCTGTTACAACCATGGGCATTTAACCACAAAAAATAACACCTCTTGTTGTCTTTTTTCATCAGTAGCTTCCATAGTTGTGGAAGAGGCCTGAGTGCTAATAGCCGTAGTCGTCGCCGATACATTCTCGTCTACATCTGAAAATGAATAAGATGATTATCTAAAAAATTTTACTAAAAACTTACGCGTCGTATCTGTGGTCATTATAGTTGAAACCGGATTTTCCACAATTGCTCCATCACCAGAAAAAATTAGTTGTCCTGCAACACGCTCGTTAGAAGCCACTTCATATAGCCTGCTTGACTTGGGAGTAGACGAAATAGAAATTGGACGATTCCATGGCTCTTCTTCCGATCTTGCTTTTTGCTTTGGAAGGGTATATCGCTCAAAGTTTGTACTTGGTCTCGGTGCAGATACATCATGCTCAATTTCATGCAAAACTCGACTGGTCGGGCAGCGAAAAGTGGATCCTCGAGAAAGCAGCGGGATCCTCGGCCAAAAAAAGAAAAACTTTTAATGTAAGTTCAGAAATTATCTAAAATGATTTACTTAGAAAATATCGGCTTCACAAATCGAGCCTGCTCCTCCGTAAAGAAAACTTGCTGCGAGAGAATATGGCGCCACAAATGCTTCGCGAAAGTAACTGATGGGCAAACAAATTGTAGCTTCATTTTTTTGTCTGCATTCTTATCATCCTAAAATGAACTCATAATTTAGTTTCCTAAAAACTGGCGTGTTTCATCAATTGCAGCCCATTTTCTCGATTGCAGCGACCTTGCCGTATATAAACGGACATTTCGCTGTTTTTGTCATGTTTTTTGACTTTTTTAAACACTTTTGTTGTTGTCACTTACTTCAAAAACCGGAACAGCGAAAAAAAGCAATTGAAAATGCTCAAGACGTGTAAACAGTGCAATTTCAGCATAAATAAAATCATCTTACACAAAGACGATGAAAAAATTGATATTTTTTTATCTCTTCAATAATATTTTTGGAGGTTACAATTGAGGAAACATGATAAAGATGAACCTACTGCAAAATATTCGTTCATAGAGGTGTTTAGTAGAGTCAAGTTATTTCTCTCATCATCCCCATTCAAAGCGCTGTCAAGGTACGCCGCGAAATATTCCTCAGTGGGATAAACTTGTAGCCGTTTCGCAACATAGTCCACCTTCTGAATTTCCTTCCTGCAACGAAAAAATAAGACTGGCCAAGTCAGACTATTTAAACACTCACCAGTTAATTGTATGGACTTTATGATTTTTCATGAATATGAGGATTCCGTGAACAGTCGTCCCTATCGTTATTTCCTGAGCTTGCTTAATGTCCTAAAATCAACCAACAAGTTATTGAGCAATTTTGGAGTAAGACCAACAGGCAGAAACAACCTTAACGCCATAAGGATCGAATCCATATGTATCTGCTTTGCATGCGATCTTTAAAAACTCCGATTCGGCGTCGGCCGGCGTCATTCCCCTCAAAAAAAGTACGAGTCAATAACAATAAACAAGCAGGAAAATAACAAACTTACCTGCAGCTTTGGTGAGCCTCAGCGATTCTCTCTTCTAATCTCTGGGATTGCTTAAGAAGGAGTTTATATTCGGACACATAGTTGGAGCCAAAACCCATTAGTTCTTCATTATAATCGCCTAGTACAGCTGCAAAGAATTTGAGTAAAAACGATGGAAGTACGAAAAAAGAAAAAAATACATTGTAGTATTAGTCCTGCCAAAGAAGCTGCATTAGTCTGCGGTAAATGCAATCTGCCATGTAAAAGATCCCGCTGAAGCTGCACGAAAAGTTGATACCTGTAAAACAATTAAATTTCTGAGATAACGAAGGTACTGTTCCAACAGTTGATTCAAAATTATATAATTTCACCCGTACCTAGTGACTTCTTCCTTTAAACATGCTGGATTCTCGGGGTAAAAACGAACACGAAAGCTCAGCGCCAAGTTGTTAACTGGAAATTCTTGTTCACAAAAAGATTAAAGAGCACAAACCGACCTCTGAATTGTTTGGACAACGGCTTGGACAAGTCTAGCCAATACTAAAAACAAGCATTTCAGTGAAACATTATCAGGGATCAAAAGCCACTCGAAATTATACCCGATGGTCGTTCTCGTCCTGATAGCGCAGACCAAAATACTCCTTCTCTGTTATATCCAAGCACTTGCATGTGTAATCGAAAACATCCTGGCCTGTGCTGTCCTTCTGAAAAACAAAAACATGAGTATTTTTCACATAAAAGGCGAGGTCAATGATTAATTTTTTTTTTTGCCTAATCTCCGAGTGAAACTTTCTTATGACAAATAGCAAACTTTATTGTTCCTAACACCAGCACAATTGTTCAACAATCAAGTTAATTCAATTACGCCCATTCAATTACCGCTTGGAATCTTTTTTTGAAACAGTCTAGTTAACACATCTTCTCAGCCAAGTGACCCTAGGAAGTTCTAAAATGGCCGGTGAACCTTATTAAAACAATTATTTATGCTTGAAAAATCAGGAGAGAAAGTTCTCGATACACCAAGGGTTACAAAAAAAGTCAATTTTTGCTCAAATTTTAACAATGTGTAGTCTTTGTGAGAGGGAATAGGAGCAGAGCATATCCCTTTATCTATAAATTCCAGAAAACATCACACCTTGAACACTTCAGAAACCGTTCTTCCATCATCCAGCATGCGAACATTGACCAGAAACTTGTGCGGTCCACCCGTCAGCAGATTTAAAGGACTTAGTTTAGATAGCGACAGTCGACTGAACAGAGAAGTGGAAGATTGCGATGGCGGCGATCGCAACAGGTTCGACTTATTGATCGTTTTTGATCTCACCATGATATTTTTGGTACCTTGACTCCTGCCACTATCCTGAGCGAGAGATTTCAGCGTGTTCTTGTTGTTGCCCATATTATTCCTTTAGCACATATAGAAGACGAGGCAATGAGTACAAAGCAAAAAATAAATTTTAGAGCGCCACTTTCTCGGCAATATAACGCAAAAAAGATATTATCTTTTTCGCAAAAAATTAAAGCGCAGCAAATTAATTAGCACACTAGAGAAAATAAGTAGGGCATGAAGAATATGTTCACTGAAACAATAGAAGAATAATGTAAAATTATAAATAGAAGCAACAATCTTGAAGAAGCAAGAATTTTTGAATCAACCAATGGTTTGAATAAAACTTGAGCTAAAGACTGTTTTGCATGTCGGAGAGGTAACAAAATTTTTGCTTGGTCTCTCTGTGGTTGACCCTATCCACCGAAGGCAAATACAGTCGAGTCTTAGTGTAGGTGCTGGGGACCGGAAAAAATATATACTAAATTGAGATACAGTCGAACCTCGTTAAACTGGCACCCCTCATTCAAAAAAATGTGTTTGTGGCATTGTGTTTTTGACCTATGTTTTGCTGGTGTCTTCTGGGCATGTTACATACCAAAACGTAGCCTAGAATCTAAGCTAAATTTTGGTATATAACATGCCCAGAAGACACCAGCAAAACATAGGTCAAAAACACAATGCCACAAACACATTTTTTTGAATTTAGGGGTGCCAGTTTAACGAGGTTCGACTGTATACGCTAAATTGAGACTACACTAAACGACTGTATTTGGTTTATGCCAAGCCATAGGGAACCAAACACATTGTAACGGGTGCAACAAAAGTTTGGAACGGATTTTCAAAGCCTTATCTTTTATCAATTCTAAAGCCATATCTCTAATCTTTTGATACGATTGTGTAGCCCTGAAACTCCTCTTTCGTTTGGTATATCACACATCCAAAAAAGATTACAAAAATGGCTGAACTTCGGGCTGGAATTGTGAGACTGCATCAGCAAGGTTACAAGGTGGTGCAAATCGCGTTGATGCTCAACACCTCTCATTCGAATGTCTCAAAAGCAATCAAGCGATTTGAAGAAACGGGCAGCAATGAAGAAAGACCAAGAAGTGGGCCAGAAGTAAGGTCTGGCCATCAAAACCTTTGCAAAAATACGACAATTTGTTTGTCTCAATCTCTGTTTTGGTCCCTCCCTCAAACAGCAATATAATACAAGTAAGTTTAAACTGGTGTCAGCAATGCTGACTCATCACACGACAGATTGCTCCAACAGCAGAAAAGTCTAGAGAGTCTTTTGAGCAAAAGACTTTCTCCAACCAAAACAGAAAGAGGATAATTCTTGACTTATACATTTTTCATCAAACGAAAAGAGAGAAAATAAAATTTATACTCATTTACTCCTTTCTATCCATAAAGGAGTGTGCAAGAGAGACTTTGCGCATCAAATCCAATCACGCCATACACAAATTTTGCTCCTCATATTTGCTCTTATTGAGGGGGCAACAAATACAACGAAAGTGAAGAATTGAGTCAAATGGAGTGAATAAAGAAGCTTTGGTATGCTTCAGTGATTTATGTCTCAGGTATGTGTATGAGCGCAAGTCGAGTCGAGTCCCCTACGCCCACGGAGGGGGCGTAGGAGGCTTGAAGAGTTAGAGATGCGCGCACAGACTTACCTGCGCGATGAATCCGAGCAAGACTCTTGCCTATAAATGTATTTAAAGACTCTTTTTACCCAGCTCCGGTAACTAAAAAGTGGTAGAATTCCCCAATACAAGGTTGTTTACCTCGGAGGAGCAAAGCAAAAGTCCAATTTTGGTAAAAAAAAATTCTGAAAATTTTAAAGATTTGTAAATTTCCAAGGGTCTTTTAAGCAAAATTACAAAAACTCAAAAAAGAGTCCACAAAAAGGTGATTCACCCCTGTAAAACCTTGTTTAGAATACTTTAGTTAGCACAAAAAAGGTCTTGAAGGCCTGAAAGTAAGAAAAAAAATTTCACACCAAGTGGACGTCCACTTGGTTTGATTGGTGGATGGCTGAACTTGATGATAAACAAAATAAACAATTGATAAACACTTAAACTCGCACAGGTTCAAGGCAAACCGAAACACCAGTAAAGCTTGGCGTTATAATGTAAAAAATCACAAACCCTGTATTACTTTGGTCACGGACACCCCGGAAATAACCATGATCCCCTTTGGATAATCTACCCCTTGAAAACCACATCTGATGCAAAGAAAAGTACTATGCAAATGGAAAAGAGAAGACAGAAGTATAAAAAAGTTATTTTCCCCTGTCCAACAAATTTGTTTATCCACCTATTATTGAGAGTGGCAAAAATAAAGAAGAAAAAAAAACAAAAATATGAAGAGGAGCACACAAGAGACTGCTCTTCCTTTTGAAGAAGGTGATGTGGCGATAGAGGAGGCAGGCAAAGAACAGACACGCTTGTGTACCCCCATTCATGTGCTGTCTCTCTTAGGCAGATGGCTTGCACTCAGGATTAGCCTTTTTTTCTCTTTTCAACTAGCTGCTGCCTCTTTTTCTGTTTTTCCTAGCTCTGCTCCGGCTTCAACCAATTTGCAGCTTTTTGGAAATGGACAAATGCGAGAGCAGGATATCACAATTGTTTTAATGGGCAGCCTCTTTGTATTCGAATGGTGAAAGAAATTATTGCTTTGTTGTCTGATAGGGAGGAAAAAACGGAAAGTGTGCTTTACTCGTATGAAATTATGGTACAGAGACATTTGGTAAAAATAAAAATAGCGCATCGATTCAATTTTTTAGTTTCACACCTCCACGGCCCCTTAAAAAACTACATTCCGGCGCATTTGAAAATAAACAAAACTCCAAGAATTTTTTAAAAACTTTTCGTGTGTTTTCAATACATTTACGATCCTTCGCTGATTTTAGTTCAATTTCAGCAACTTTATTCGAAACTTAAACACCTCAACAATGCAAATCAAAAAATTTTCCATCAGACAAGAGGTTTCTCGCAAATGAGTCCTCCAATTTTTTTTTAGGAACTGAGTGGATCACGGCATAACAACCATCTGCATTGAAAGAATCAACTGGATCAAGAACTTGAACACGCTTGCTAGGACCATTACCTAAATGGGAGATTGCATAAGCTAAGAAATGATTAAGCTCACCCGTGGACGTTTGAGTTAACCAGGTTTAGAACCGTGCAATAAGAACGAAATTCAGCCTCACTTACACGAAATATTCCTTCAGCTGCCAGATCATCATACACATGACGCAGAGTTTGCAAGCACTTAGACAGATTTTTCACAAGAAAAACGCAAGATGTTAGCTTGACATTAGCGCTTATCGCCCCGGAAAATGCCATATTAATGCTCATCTTTTGGTTAAAGTCAGCGATGTCCAAGCTAGCCAGTCGGAAGGAAGCGAATTTGTGAAGCCTTGCACATTTTTCCATCAAATCTACAGCTTATTCTTCATTCAGCATTTGCTATGTGATATCTTGAAAAGATTGCTGCAACTAGTTACTTAACAGCAAATCGCAAATCAAACAACAAACCTTTCTAATTATCCATGTCCTGCTCCACAAGAATTTGTACCACTTTACGAAGTCAGGTGGACTTGATGAAATCTCAGCCTGCAGGTCCGATGCCTTCTAGAATCCACCAATTTGAACGCAAAACTAGGGTTTTCTAGTGGCCTATAAAGCTCGCTTTATATGGCGCTGGAAAGCTGAATTTCTTACAACAAATGAGACATGGAAACACAATTTAGCAAAAGGGCAATCCAAATAAGAGGAAAAAGTGTTTTTCACCACTTAAACAACACAACTAAAAATTTACTACAGATTTTAATCGTTTTGAACCAGATTTAGAGATTAAAGCACACAAAACAAAGTATCCACAAAGAAAAAAGATTGATTGAAAATAGTAAACACAAATTTGAAGAGAAGAAATAACACTTTTTAGGGAAGAGAACAAAGTTACTTTACAAAGACAGGTAGTGACCACAAATCGGGTTTCTGCAACACATTTTCCGGTGTTTGCAGCCAAACAACACAATTGTCCTTCATCCAAAACAAATGCTTTGGAGGAGGAAGAGGAGGAGCAAAGAAATCGAAATTAATGGCTCATTTCAATCTTGTTTACTTTTTTGCTGCTGCTCCTTTGATTGCTTGGCAGGAAGTGGGGACACTTCAAAGGATTGTTTCAAAAGGTCCATGTTTGCCCTTGTTAAAACAATGGCTCTAATTGACATCTGCCGTCATAGCACTCCGTCAAAATTTTTATGACTAGATCATCTCAACTGTTTTTCTAAGCAGCTAAGCCTATGCGCGAATCTCTAACCCTCCAAGCCCCCTACGCCCCCGGAGGAGGGCTTAGAGGCTTGCGGTTGAGATGCGCACACACACATACCTGAGACATAAATCACTTGAAAGTGACTCTGGATGCATAAAACATGTATGCATACCAGAGCTGTTCAGATAGAAGCCATGCAGCATGTAAAGAAGACACCTTGGTAGCCTTAATTTCTCAGAAAATCGATATTTTAAAATTGATTTATGAGCATGACTCCATCCTCCATGCCACCTTTCTTTGACATACTTTTTTGAGGCAGGTTAAACGTCGATTTAAACAAAAAATTGTCTAACTCTCTCTACCATTATCTGTAAGAAACAAGACAGTGCTCAAAAAAAAAAATTAAAGTCAATAAGAATTGAATACACCTAACAGTGATGCTTAAATATGTAAAGCATACATGGAGATTTCATTTCTCTTAATCCACCTCTATTTTGCCTTACTGCTGGGGGCAGGCAGCTTTGTTAATACATTTCACCGATATAAAAATCAAAATTTTCTTATATTGTGCTATCATCCAGCATTTCTTCTTCTGTTTCCACTCTCTCTTCTTCTAGATTGCTCCCTTTACGCTGACTTGAAGAGTGATGTGTTCCAGCATGATATTCTGATTGATAAAAAAAGTCACCTGCGACGCCGTATTTATTTTCGTTCTGAAATTAATCAAAATAACTTACTAAAACCATTAAAAAGGAAACCTGCTGCGGAGCTTCATGTGAACTCCACTCCTAAGCTCATAAATGTCTTTCCATCGGCGTACTAGATATCGGCACGTTATGAAGTATGTGGAGGAGCGTAGAGATCAGAGCACCTGAAAAGCAAGCATTAGACCACGTAAATACATGAGAAATTTGGCCAACCTTGGCAGACAATTTTATTAGTCTGCCGAGGTACTTATAGTCTCGGATAAAGCAAGCAATAAGGTCCTTAGTGTGAGTCCCCCTATGGAAAATGCCAATAGAAGGCGCTTTTTGTGTGGCACCGATAGAACCGATAGCGTACGTACGGGGGGACAAGCAGCGCTATAGTAGTATAGCTAGAATTTTCGTGGCGGAACAAAGTGACCGCGTAACAAATGTTCCTCATAACAAATTTTCGCATAAATTATGGTGTACAGCCCTCCCTAAAGCCACTTGGCTATGAGTAGGAGGTCGATGGAAAGTAGACAGTAGCCGCAAATAATGCTTGAAAATTTAGGCAACACTAAAAATGAATATTTCTTTTACTATTATATATTTTGCTGCTTATTTCATGGACAGTTGTGCAGTGGACGTGAGTGAGTTGTTTGCGTTGCCTCAGTTCTTTTAGCAATTTCGATAAGGTTTTTAAACTTGATTATCGCAACTGTTTTTTTTTTAATAAATTTTTGTGAACTTCTCTCTAAATCTCCTTTTTCCAATGAGATAGCAACTGACTCAATGTTAGTGGAAAAAGTTAGAGAAGAAGGTATTTTAAAGGAAAAGATCCTTTGCTTTATCCAAAGACCCCGACCTCCGACTTCTCCCAATAATGTCGAGTCAGTTAATACCTCATTGGAAAGAGAAGATCCAGGGCTACACATTGAAAAAAAGAGTAGAAAACATTATTGGAAAAACAGTTGAGATAATCTAGTCATAATAATTAGACGGGAGAAACAAATATCTTGACAGACCACCGATTCGTAACTTTCTGACCCGAAAACTTACGAACTTGTAAATTTGCAAATTTGCTGACACATATTTACGATAGATAAAAAAAATATCCAAAAATACTTTCATAAAATAAAAAAAAACAATAATTGAAGGGCTTTTTTGATAAAAAAAAAATACGAACTAATGAAATCCATCAGGTGTATACACAAATTCAGATTTACACAGAGTCAAGAGAGCACCTGCGGAATGGTGGAGGAAGTGGAGCGAAGATAATAAAAAATTAGATATGTCTCTAAATCAAATGTCCACCACAAAGCGCCATATAATGCAAAAAGTTCTCAAAGTTCTTAACAGAAGCCTGTCCGAAGACAAGAAGCTAAAACTTTTATATGAAAACGCATTTAGTGGCATCCCCTCCACATATCGTCCTCAGGCATGGCTCCAACTGCTGGTATTTTTTAAGTTGGGTGACATTTTGCAGCCACAAAGACACCTTATTTTATGAGATAACGTAAAACCTCTAATAATGCCCTCCCCTCTCTCGTCACCATGGTCGGTGGTCAACCATTTTTTACGACTCAACCACCCCACAATTGGATACTGACACCATGCTCAAAAACGTAGCTGAGATTTAGGGCTATATTTTGGAAAGGACGACCATATCATATTTGAAGCCATATTTCGGCAAGCTAGCCAGTTTTTGAATTTCTGACTCCATTTTCACATTCTTGATAACATTTTGATTACTAGGGTGCCTCAGAATAAAAAAAAAAAACTGTATCATCCCTCTGAAGACCAAGCTTAGAGTTGTTGAAGTTGAGCAGTTTTCAGGAATATATGCAAGTAGATTTTAATGTAAACAGAAGGGAATTAAAGGTAGGAGAAGAAGAACTGTTGCCGTCACTACTAAACCGTGCAGCCTTTGCAAAGCTATACAACATTGAGATCATAAATCAAAGACTAGAAGAGGACCTGCAGCCTGCGAACCCTATCCAAATGAGAGTAAATAATTTGACTTTTGGCTTACTAGTTAAAAAAGTTGACATCCCTCCAGATCAACACAGATTTGAATAGCATAAAGAAGATGGGCAGATTCTATGAAGAGGAAAAAATTCAAGCGGTAAATTTTGTCATTTCTCAATTTGTAATAGGTCTAATCACTATTCAGATGTTTTTGCGCATTATATATTTTGTAAGTTCGTCCAAAACTAAATACGGGTATGCTGAAGGAATGGGCAAATTCGTGGTGCCAATATTTCTCGTTTTTCTGTCCCAGGTTCTTCTGGACGACGGTAATTTGGATTGAATTCCACTTTTGGTGATGTGGCCCAAAATGCACCTAAGCCTTCTTTTTTCCATGTCTGCAGCCTTAAAACATTCAAAAACATGTGGTTGGGACGTCGTATAGGGCGTGGTCGACCATTCTCGTGGAAAAATTTGTGTCTCACTCCACTCTTTGATAACCGGTGTCCGTATATGAGACATTCTTTTTGCATACAATATTTTAATTTTTACATGTTTTTTTTTAACAAATTACCACTCATTTTGTAAAGGGGGCTCTGGCGCATCTTTGTATTTTTTTATATTTTAGATAACAGCCTAGAGTAAACGGTACTAGTCATTTGAAATTAGAAATTTTGAAAATCACCTTTCGCGTTAAGACAACATTTAAAATACCGTATTTTCAAAAAATATGTTTGTGGCATTGTGTTTATGACCAATATTTTCTTGATGTCTCACAGGCATAAAATATACCAAAGGTAGCTTGAAATCTCAGCTACATTTTGGCATTTAACATGCCCATGGTCCACCAACAAAATATTGGTCAAAAATACAATGTCACAAACACGTTTTTTGAATTTAGGGGTGCCAATCAAATTAGAATATACGGTATATTTTTTATTTTTTGAATATAAAACTAATGTTTTAATATTCTTTTATTGTAATTTTGCCTCTTGATAGGTAAATTCCTTTTAGAAGTCCGAATCTGAAAGCAAAATTTCAAAAAAGTGACTTGCTTGCCGAGATATCATATCAAGTTAGAAACTGACACTCTATTATTAATGGCCTCCCAACTTTAGGTCATATCTCTGTAAACCAGTCGCTTTTCAAAATTCTGCTTTCAGATTCGGATTTCTGAGCATTTTTTGCGTAATGGGCTAACTGAGAACAAAAAAATTTCTAAAAAAACATGTGATTTGTATTAAAAAGTAAAAAAAAATACAGCTAAAAACCATCTTAAACTGGATTTTGAGTCACTTTGCGAAAGTGGATTACAGCCGTAATTTGCGGTCTAAAGCTTAAACAAGTTTGAACAGTTGCAGAACATTTATCAGCACATTTGACAAAGAAAATATACGAGGGAGAACGGGCTGTTAAAAGCCCCAGTCTGGGTAAACTCAAGCTATCAGGTGAGGCAAAAGTTCGTACGAAAATTTAAAACTTATTTTTAAATGATGAAATGTACTCTTTCCCACGAAGTGTTTGGTACCATTGAATAGCCCTTTTTCTCTTGTTTCATTTAATATATAATGCTTTTTTGATATTCATCAAGTTCAGATCGTTCAGCGTGCGCAGAAGCCGAAACAAGTGATGGTCTAGGCTGGAGTCACCTCAACCAAAAAGACTATTAATTGTGTCGGAAGGAACCAAAGTCGATGGACCGGCGTATCGGAAAATGCTTCGTACAAAAGTGCTGCCGTGGTCTTGTCGTCATTTTGGTCGTCGTCCATGGACTTTTCATGAGGATGGAGCTCCATCGCATCGGGCGTTCGAAACTCATCAATGGATTCAACAGAACTTTCTGGACTCGATCAGTGTCGACACTCATTGGACTCGAGACGAAAGACAGTGGCCATTGATTTTCGCTGAAGGAAACGTGATAGACTACTTTGTTTGGCTGGAACTGGAGAAGAAAGCGTATATAATGCTATTTTGAGCGTGCTCAGAGCCTCAACGAACCATCGCTGATCTCAAAGAGTCGTTGCAACAAGAATGGAGACGTCTTTCAGTGGATATGATAGAGAAAGCAATTGAAAATTTTCCAAAACATTTCCATTATTGTATTGCGGCCGATGGTGGCCATTTTGATCATTTGTTGAAATAAAGTTATACATCGTTTAAAAGCTTTTTGTCTGCTCTTTAAGATGGTACCAAAGACCTTGTGGGAAAGAGTGCATTGCATCGTTGCCTTACTCGATAGAAGATAACGACTATGTGGAAGTCGACAAAGACGAGGTGGAGTGGACCACGGTACACAAAGACGAGTGGTTCTACTTGACCACTACCTTAAACCATTTGGATTTAAACCAAATTGCGACGGAGAATTCGTGGATCAATCTGGAGAAAACTGTTGCCTGGGCCTACTCTATTATCCTCCACGCACTGGCTCCAACCCTGCACCAAAAGACTTCTATGAAGGCAAAAGAAGCTGCAACTAAAGGTGTTCAGGGGCTAATACAATACAAAAAAGGTAAAATGGACCATTTATGGTTGAGAACCACTCCGTACACAGCCACATCCAAACGCAACCATTGTAGACAGCCCTTAAGTCTGAAGCCTAGTTGTATGTAAAGGGGTACTTTCGACGGATGACACCCAACTCGTCCCGCGTTCGCCTCGCCCAACTCATCGTGAACCACTAAAACTAGGTGAACCTTCCAGTATGTTAGCACTAGGCAATTTGGACGCGGGCGAGTTACGTTTTCACCCTTTCAACTTCCCACGGGTATTTGGCCGGTTTTTGGTCAAATATATCAAGCAGGCTACTGGATGGAAGGGATAGAAGGCGGTTTAGTCAATATAAATTTTTTTGTGTATTAATAAAGACATTTTTTCTACGCACTAAGGAAGCTGTGTGATGTATTTGACCAGGAAGCGCCTCACTACCAGTGTTTTCAAAAATGACTTGTCATCAGACTTTAATGACAGTCATCGATGACAATGACTTGACTTGTCATTGTCATTTTAAATAAAATGACAATGACAAGTCATTTAGCCAAACGTCTAAAATGACAATGACAAGTCAAGTCATTTTGCAAAATGACTGAAATGACAATGACAAGTCAAGTCATTTTGAGTCATTTTCAAATGACAAGTCATTTTGATAAATGACTGAAATGACTTGTCATTTCAGTCATTTTAGCTAAATGACAAGTCATTTTGATAAATGAGTCATTTAAAAT
>BBSZ01014279.1:0-34819 GCA_000981365.1 Subanguina moxae
AAATCTTCTATCAGCTCAAGTTAAAAGCACCTAGATTAATATTTCAAAACTTTCTATCAGAACCGACTTGAATATGTGTATATAATCGCATTAAACAGAGTCTATTGCTCATGTTGTTCATTAAAAATTTTCAGTGTAGTGTCTTTAACGATACTTAAGCGAGACTCTAATCATTACAATTTTATCTGCTTAGCAAAAGATTCCTTAAAAAGAGAGTCTCGTAGCAAAAGATTTCCTAACAAAAGAGTCTCGTAGCAAAAGATTTCTTAACAAAAGAGTCACGTAGCAAAAAATTTGATAACAAAGAGACCACTTAACAATTTGGCGCGTAAATTATGTTCGAGTAAAAAATTAGCGCGTAAATTTTTGTGGCGTAACAAAGTGACCGCGTAACAAATGTACCTCGTAACAAATTTTCGCGTAAATTATGGTGTACAGCCGGTAAATCTTCAGAATAGTTTATTTACTTTGCCGCAGCATTTTAGAGATTCTTTCCTATGCTAAGTCCATCGGCATAGATACCCAGAATGAGAAACATTTGTTGTGGATCGCCCAAAGAGGATGTCATCAACCACTCCCAGAAGGATGGAGTGTCATGTAAGCTGTTTTCAGACTCATAATAAATCATAATATATCTTACTACTGTGTAATTTATTGAAATAGTGTTTCAGAGGCACAGATGACCACAAAGATGCGTATTTTTATCAGGAAGCTACAGGCAAAACTCAGTGGGAACATCCCCTAGATACCCACTTTCGCCAAATGGTTGTCTACGAGCGAAAACAGCGAGTCCTGAAAGTAACTGCTAACTGTAATTGCCAACTGTTTTCATAAAACTCAAGATTTTTCACTAGGGCGACCAAACAAACGAATCCATGCTGTCCCCAATTCCAGAAAACAGCACCTCGATCAAATCGGAAAAGGACCAACAAAGAGAATTGCCTCACCTAGAATCACCACCTTCCTTTTCTTCCGACTCACGATTGTCGCCATTCCATAACAGTGCCAATATTTTTGCCGAAATGGAGGAACAAAATTTACAAGTTGTAAATCTTTGACTTTATTCAGGCTAAAAAACATAAGACTGTTAGCCACATTTTTTCCAATAATTTTGAACACTACTCATCTTTATAACATTTTCTGACGCTATTCAATTGTACTCCCCCAATCCTGAAACCTACTCGGTTATACCTACCCCACACAGGGATTTAAAATTCAAAAATGTGATCAATTTAAAAACAAAAAAACACCAAACCAAAAAGCTTTACATAAAAATTAACATGCTTCAAAAACTTTATTTTACATCAGTAACAATGCAAGAGACAGAATAACAAGGAGATTAAGAAATAGGCTTTTCATACATAGGTTTCTTTAACGCCTTTATCTTAGGATTTAATTTTTGAGATATTCTTAGAGGAATCTTTTGCAGGGCTTGCTTACACAGACAAACATACAGGACGTGGACATATAAATCAAATTGAGAGGACACAAACCTTTCCAATCTAAACCCACAAATCTGAAAAGGAACTGATCATTTGACGTTTTGCACCCTTTCATGAGCGTACGCAGACAGCTTCAGATCTCGATGAATGAACTTATGTATACACAGAATTTTGATGGTTTTTAGGCTTCGGACAGATGAAACGCGTAGACAATTAAACACGATACTTCTTACAGGAAAAATAAAACCCATGAAAAAACTTACACCTTTAATGTCAGCAAGCGAAGGACCCATCAACTCCACGACCAGAGAGACGATGAGCTCATATTTCTTAGCACGATTACTGAGTCAGCATTATCATCATCGCAGATGGCAAAAAACTGAAGACTATTGTCGCTGTTTACCTCATAGACATGACAAACACCGATAGTGAGCTAGCATATAGGAGCAGAAGTTGGTTTAATTGGCAAAAATTCCAGAAAGTGTGTTACCAGTTCTGACTTTGGTTTCTTTCAAGGCTGAAATTTCGCTCCTTCCGATTTTGTTCATCGAAGGGCAATGACTTGTTGCATCTTTCTCAACAGTGCAGCTTTCGCTTCTAGTTGCTGTTCCGATTCTTTTCTGCCGGCTTCTGCTGCTACTTTGCTTTTGTCTAAAAGTTGCAGAAACAGCTAAGTCTTCTTAATAAAAAAACAAATTAGCAAATCTTACCCAGTCGAGATTTCCTGGCAGCTACGAGCTGAAGTGTCTGTACATGCTTTTGCTTGTTTTTCATCTTCTGTGCGCCCCTTACAACGTCTGTTCTGGTTGCGGCCATCGGCTTCAGTTGCTTTTGGACAATTTTTTCCTTCTTTTCACGCCTTGTAGAGACCATACCGAGATACCCAGACAGATTTTTGACAAACCAAAGATATTTGAAGTTACACTCTTTACAGCCAATGCTTTTCTAGACAAAAAGCCGTATTTTTGGGAATTTTTGATCTCCTTCCGTATGAAAATGTAGAAAATTCATATTTTTCTGCGCAATTCTTTGCATACATGTAGTGATTTCACGGGAGGGAGGCCAACCTTAGTGGATAGGAATCTGTTAAACCACAATGGAGCCGATTTTCCATTGTTCATTTTTCCGCTCTATTCAATCAAATTAGTTGTAGGTGCCCCCTCAAACAAGTGGAAATAACCAAAACTGGGTGGAAATCTGTGAAAGTGCTCCAGTTGATGGTGTAAAACAGAAACTAATTGAAAACACAGTGGCAAGGCTGAGGTAGCCAATTTTTGTGTTTCTAAGACAGATTTGTTAAATAATTTTCAAATTAAAATTTCAGCATTGAGGTAGACGAAATTGTCCGCACCAACTGGATGGAATACTGTAGCAAAAGCACAGAATCTTATGCTACACTCCTCAAGCAATGTCATTTGTTTTAGCAATAAATGACCAGAGTTAGAATATTGTATTTGTGAAACCCGCAAAGACACAATCAAATCCACTACATATGCACCGTGAATATGAACATAAAAACACAAATAAAAACCAATGGACATTTGAAAAGATATATTACTGCGTCCACATTTGGGGAGCAGCTTTCGGACCAGAGGGTGGACCAAGAAAAATTAATTTTTTGCATACTATTCCACAGAAAATTGTCAAAATGAGCTGAATCGATCTGCAAAAACTGATTTTCTAAATTTAGGCCAGAAAAAAAACTTATGCACATACTTCTTGACACACCCTTTTCCCAAAGGTAGAGACAAAAAAAACTGGATTTATAAGGCATACACAAAAAAAATTTGTAGGTTTTCTCTACCACGATTTCCTTTCAAACAAAATAATTGAGCATGTATCTTTCTTTTGTCAAGCCTTGATAAACTGCAAATACAACTTTGCTCGCATATTTGTCCACAATTGGAGAGGTCGAGCTGCGAAAGACACACAATGGAAACATCATCAAAATACAACAACAATTAGGAATTGAATCTTTTTCTTAGGCTTAAAAATAATTCCTTGTTAGAATCTGTCAGTGCTCGGCGATAATTTGATAGTAAGTACACCATTCGGAGAGTTTTCACTTGTTATTTTCATCTCTGGAGCAACCACAACATGTAGGCGAGAAGAAGAAGAGAATGATGGAACCAGCGAAATTAGATAGAATAGCACAGGAATGACGAGCAGGCCATGGATAAGACCTAAAATAAAAGTTGCAAAACAGAGTTTTGCTGATAATAATTGTCGGTAAAAAAAAATCATTCATAGACAAGGCATCAACGCGGCTTCTATCTCAAAAATTTTGGGCAGTTCGTATCGGTCCTCTAGAGAACACTTCGCAACCTTTTTTGACACGGGCACTACGCCACAGTTTTTAAATCTTTATTTTTGTATCGAATGGAATCTTTATAATTTTGAATTTCATTTATGCATCAACCGCAGTCGAGGTGAATGCTCTCTTCACCAGTCGTAATGACCACTTGGTGTAAATCTTTTTCCAGATTTTAAAACCCCATTTTTCGATACAAATTAGAGTATTCTAAAGGAGGTTTGCCAGGAGTGAATGACTGTTTTGCAGGGTGCTTCTCAGTTTTTGTAATTTCCCTCATATGACAATTCGATGTCTATCAACTTTCTTAAAAAATATAGTCGAATTTTGATTTAGTGACCTCCAGCCCCAAAAATTCGATCTGGATTCTGAACTTGCCAGCTGTTTTCAACAAGCTAACAATGTTGCCGTCAAAAAGCCAAACCTCGATTTAAGGACACCCTTTTTAAAAATATTGTCTTTAAATCGATGCTTGTCTATTCTAAAGACAAAACTATATAAGATTCAAGTGTACTTTAATTAGTACAAGAAAAAGAAAAAAAAAACCGAGAAATAATATCAAAATCACACCAAGTGGACATCCAAGTGGAGACCACTTGGTTTAGCTAGTATGCTGTGTCTATTATACTTAGATACTTAGTTTAAGATATTCTAAAAAAGTATTCCAAAGTAAGAAAAACTGGCTTTGTGTTAAATAGTGTTAAACATTTTAAGATAAAAGTTGTGGTGTTATTTCTACCTGGACTGCAAATAAAAATATTACCAATAGCAACCACCAAAATCATCGTCCTAGCGAACACCTTAAACATTTATAGTTAACAAATGATTAACAGAAGATTACTAGCGCAGATAATTAAAATTCATTAACACCTGTGCCATATGAAGGTTTACTAGCAAGAGACTAGAAACACAAATGATTGTCGACAGACCGGCTTCAAAAACTGGAAAACCGATGGCGGAAATGCAATGCCTCAGCCTTTCTTCTACACTCTTTTCTTTTTCTGCGCCAAGACCTTTAACCAAGAGCAAGTTTACAAAAAGCTACAAAAAGTTGAAAAAAAGCCATACCTGTTTTATAAAAATGGTAAGCAATATGGGCTGGAATATCCACAGAAAATCCAATCGACATTATTGCTGCCGACATCACAATTGGATCGCTTAAATTGAGTTGTGGACATTTTTAGTAAGAAAAAAGTGGCTTACAGATCTGTTCCTAGCAGAGAGAGGATGCCGAATACACCTAAAAACATAGTCTTTTTAAAAAAATTTAACTTTTCTATTGCTTTTCACCTACCAACACAAGTGCTAAAGATGGAAAAGTTGGAGACAAGAACAGTAGTAGGATGAGTCATGAACAAAAGGCAGACCAAGAACATGCACAAGAGTGTCCAGAAAGAAGACTGTGCAGTCTGAGGTATCATTGTAGGAATCAAGTCCAAGAACTTGGCATCGTCTTCGAAGACACTCACATCTAGCTCAGGGTACTGCAAATTGATGGATATAGTCGAGTGATTCAAGTTCTGTTATGTTCCCTTCTAAATTGCAATATTCTAGGGACGGTTTTTTACCTAGTTGCGGCTATGCGGCTGCGGCTATTTTGGAAAAACCAAATGCGGCTGCGGCTGCGGCTATTTTTAGCATAGTGGTGCGGCTAGCCGCGCGGCTATGCGGCTAATTCTCTAAACAACTTAAAGCAACATATCTCTTAATTGCACGTTCATAATGCGCCGTTTACTCGTCAAACTATTCTATAACCATTTTATTCTAACACAACAACCTCAAATAACGTCAATACAAAAAGTCAATGACGGGCAGAGCTTCGTGAAGAAACATCAACATTTCAGAAAAACATAATTATTAATTTAGATGTAAGTTATTTATTTAGGTAAACCAAAAGACATTTCCGCTACTTTCACGTTTGGCTCGTCGTTACCTGTCGGCACCGGCTACAAGTGTCGCAAGCGAGCAAATTTTCTCATTGGCACGGGATGTGTACGATTACAAAAGATCGAATTTATCTCTAGATAACTATGCGGCTGCGGCTATTTTGGAAAAACCAAATGCTAATACTACAATAAACAGGAACAAGTTTCGAAATAAACAAGGACAAATTGTAAAAATCAAAGCTTAATTTCTAAATTTCTTAAGTGCGGCTATTCACAAATTGCGGCTGCGGCTTGCGGCTATTTCAATATTGTCGCTGCGGCTGTGCGGCTGCGGCTATTTCTCAAAAATCGGTGCGGCTAGCCGCAAATGCGGCTGCGGCTAGCCGCAGCCGCGACCGTCCCTAATTATAAGTATGACTTTACTTGGAAATGGAACACCAGAGAGTTGACAAGAAAACAGCGAAGAAGAGCAGCAGATAAATTGGCCTATTAGTGAACCACTTCCATCCAATGACACCGCTTCCACGCATTTGGAATCATCCGGGCATGTTTCCGGCGAAGAAGTGGAACAAGTGCGCAATCTTCCTAAGCAATTTCAAAGCATTGTATGTTTAAGATAAAGAGAGAGTTGAGCAATTACCCGAGTCATCTTTCAAAGGTCGATCATTGGCATGTGGACATCTGCCGGCCTCACCACAACACACATGAGACTTGTCGGAGCAATGGAATCGGTTGGGACAGTCCACATCAGTTTGGCAAACCATAGGCTTGGAGGAATCAGCTCTGAGATATGGCATTTCACCCAACAAACAGATTTCTGAACATATATTTGGAAAAAATTCAAGTTTGGTAGCTAAAATAAAGTCTTGTTCTTATCAGTATAGCTACCATTGTCCGTCTCGCAGCACTGGTGAGAAGCGGTCCAGAAGTTGAACAAACACGTCGACCTTCCTGGACAATGAGTTGTAGTTGAGTGTTCTAAGCAAGGAATAATGTCGTTTTCAGCACTACGAACAGGACTGTGACCAGGTGGACAACCTCCAAAGTAAAGAAATGAAAATTTTGGAGAAAAATGGCAATATTATTCCGCGCCTCACCATTATCCGGCTCACAGCAAATATATCGATCAATAAAAAAGCTCCATTGACAGACCGCCATACCCGGACAATTTTCGGTTGCTGTGCCTGGCAAACACATTTGAATTGAGCCATTGGGGCGCTTTACAGCGCGTGCTAAAAATCAATTTGAACATCTTACAAGCTGCCCACTTTCAAGTGCATTCAAGAAGAAAAATTGAAAAAAAAAACCCTACTTCCAGAAGCACATCCTTCACCTAAAGCGCTTAAAGTTGTAAAAGAACGAAAATGCTGGAACCCTACAAAACCAAAGGGCTCTCATATAATCTATTTTAACAAAAATGTATATTTTTCTGGCTTAATGTCTGTTTCTATCTGTTTTCCAGTCATTTTCGGGATTACTACTCATTTGGCCGAAACTCATTTGGACGCAATTCATCGCGGAAGAGTTTTTTTTTATCTAAATTTGACTTTTTGCCTTGGTCCCCCAAGGTAAACTACTTCATATAACCCTGCGAGGACTACGGGGGCTTGAAGTTGAGATGCGCACATAAACATACTTCAGACATAAATTATTCGAGAATAGCTGTGGATGCATGAAAATAGCATGCGAACCAGAGTTTCTTTATGCGGTTGGCCCCAGGTGGCCCCAAACTATATTCAAATTTCTGAGTTTCTGCCAAATGAGTATGTACGATTTTCGGAACAATTTCACAATCAGTACATTTTTAATGAAAACATTTGCCTGCGACGTTTTATTTTATTTATTTTTTGTTCTCTTACAGTATGACGTTTTCTGTTTTAAACGTTACTTATCAACGGTTAATATCACATTGTTTTAATTGCCTCATAGTGGCTCCAGCTAGTAAGCACAAATACAACACCGACTACGTGAACCTATTTCAAGAAATTAAGCACAACTGAGACGAGCGTCATGTCTTCTGCACTTTCTGAAAGTAGGAAATCAACCTGACGGTGATGGGCAATGCAGCTTTCAGTCGGCATTAAGGATATGCAGTGCACAAGAAAAGTTCTCGGGATGCAACAACAGCAGGTTCTTTTTCGACGTCTTCTGCAATTTGGTTTGAACATTCATTGTAAATCCATCTTAAATCTGATGCGAAGTCGAAGTGCGCCAACGTTTGCTGACAAGACGAATACTTCTGCTGAAGAAACCTGGGTTTTTCACACAGTTTGGCACAAGAAATCATTTGCTTAAACTGGCTGCGTTTAGTTCAGAGGCCTCATTTAAGCAACCTTCTTTTGATTTTTTAGAGTTGTCTGGATGAAGAAAACGCTTTAAGTTTGAAATTTCTACTTTTTCGGGCTGTAAACCCTGTTTTGTAATAAAATTGTATTTTTTTTTTTTGTAAAAAAAATTATGAGAGCCATGCACAAAACCCACTGGGATCTTTTCCGCAACACCTAAAAGAGCCATCGAAGGAGTCTTCATAGCACAAGTGACCGCCTGGAAGATAAAGTTTACAACTTATTAAAAACTAGCAACAGTGTTTACCAGGACAGCTTCCAGGTATGTTGGGTGAACAGCTAAAATCATTTTGATGATGTTTTCACGTTGACAATACACTTTTACCTAAGTTCTTCGCCATGAACATTCTTTAAAGGACGACTTCCTTTTGGACATCCTATTGGCTGAAATCGAAAAAAAGGTAAGATTTTAAAAATGGGCTATGAAAAAAGTTACGGGTGGCTCTTGAGCGAGGGGAAGAAGACAGCAATACCCGTAGTTGTAACAAATGGATGGTGCCAGACAATCTAAATACGCACGTCAACACTTTGCTGCTCCACTTTATCGCAGAAAATTTTCGTAAAATAGTTTTACCAGAATCATTGGAACAGCGTGATAATAGATTAGCTTTGCCTGAAACAGAAAAAAACGGTGAGAATTAAGTGTAAACAAAATCGGTCCGCTTCGGTTTCTCCGGCTTGATGGTCAAATAGATCCACTTATGAAGATATTTGATTATAAGACAGGGAGAAGGATGACAGGGAGAATTTCTTATTCTTGGCTGCTTTTTGATATATATATGGTCGATAATTATTAATAGCTTTTCTTACGGTCTGACCCTCGGCTACCGACCCAAAATTGGTATTTCAGACTAGGTTAAGACCGGGTAAAAGTTTTTCTTGCCTTTTTTATGACATCCATCGACCGATTGAAGAGCTCTGAATAATATAACACTATATACGCCAAAAAAGTAGTTAAGATATTATGAAATTTATGATAACTAAAAACAAAGATTAAGGATCATTATGGTGAAGTTTTTTATGGAGGATAAGATGTGACAACAGAATATCACTATGTCATAAAAAAGGCAAGAAAAACTCCAACTTTAGATCCGTGCCAGAACTTTTGCAGCACAATTTGTATTTGGCTATCGAACTGAAGAGAACAAAAACGGACCGATTATGTCCAGCAATGGTGATATATTCTTGCTCCTTTACCGCTAATTGTAAAAGTTTTGCAGTAAAATTATCTCCAATCAGAATTGTTGGTTTACAGTCGAACCTCGTTAAACTGGCACTCCTAATTCAAAAAAATGTGTTTGTGGCATTGTGTTTTTGACCTATGTTTTGCCGGTGTCTTGTGGGCATGTTATATACCAAAATTTAGCTTAGATTCTAGGCTACGTTTTGGTATATAACATGCCCAGAAGACACCAGCAAAACATAAGTCAAAAACACAATGCCACAAACACATTTTTTTGAATTAGGGGTGCCAGTTTAACGAGGTTCAACTGTACATCAAAATGAGAAATCACCTTTAAACAACCGGCCCTCTTTCCCACAATACCGTTCGTGATCTTCATTAGTTCCCAGGTGTGTAAATACAGCTCTTTGTTGTTGAGCATTCTCTATTGGAAGCATTTCAGAGTCGAAAAGGGGAAATGGACAGCAATAACTAGTGTTCCCGTCACATCTATAGGGCAGTTTGCAGTCGGTTTTCCAAAACTCTCCCTCGACGCACTTCAGAAAAGTTCCGTCTTTGCTTCGAAATGGTTGGGATCCAGAACTGCCTTTACAAACAAATGAAAAACAGATCTAGTCAAAAAATATTGCTAGCTTACATTTGCCATCAATACTTTCAGTCAACGCAGTCAATTTCACGCCTAGAAGAAGAGTGAAAAGCAGTTGCCGAAACAAAACAAATATAGGCATTTTCTACTTTGCTACATAACCATCTCAAAATGTGGCACTCATCAATTTTACTGATCCTCCACTCCATATCAAGCAAAGAAATTTTTCATCAATTGTGATGAAGGTGGAACACAAAATTTGGCTGAAGATATTTGACACATAAGCATTCATTGTTTCTAAGCATCAGGGTCTATGCTCTAGTTGAAAACCTTGTGGATAGAGTCCATCAAATAAGCAGTTCAAAAATTGTTGCCTAAATGCTTGTTTACTGTTGTTAAAAAGTGTTAGCAAGTTGGTTGGCTGCCTTCTCATCAATAGGTAATGGGTATTGACAGATCAGAAAATTTGCTGAGTTGCTCAATGGGTGGTGCAACTGAGCCGGCGGAAGTGGCTGAATCAATCGTCTCTTCTGAGAGCTTTGCTAGTAGCACAGTGTTCAATATATCAACCTTATAAATTACTTAGTCGATTGAAAAATAGATTTCTAAGGTTCTGTTTCTTCTGGTTTAGAAGAAGAGGAAGAGTAGGTGATTGTCAATAGCAATAATAGCAGCAATTGGCTAAAAGAAGAAGCTAGTGACTGTTTTCTCCTTTTCAGCCAAGTGCTGAGTATTCTTCAAAGAAGAACTTGCTGGTCAGCAGCAGCCAACAACAAGTGCTTGAGAATGAGCTTGTCAGCCAAGACATATACACAAACAGACCGCAGGGGAGTTAGCCACCAGAGGAACAAAAGAATGCATGTAAAAAAGATCGGCGGAGGGACACTCATAATGCAATTTAGAGAGCAACACCAATCAATTCGCAACTCCAAAAGACATCTTCGCTCTCTTCTTGTGAATTATGCGGATCAGCTATTGCTTGGCCTGTCTATTGAGTGGACTCCAAAGAGAGCAGGTAATTGTAGAAGCAAACCAACAAAATTCTTTTCCCATTTTTTTTGTTTCAGTCACGACCATTGTGGAGCGTGATGAAAAGCAACAGCATTTTCATTTCGTATTTTATCTCCAGCCCAAAATAACTAGTTCCTACCAACTGACTCAGAAATTGCTTAAGTCAAGAAGAAACAATGTACCTATGCGGCATGAAAAGCAAGCGGTTGCAAAATTAACAAATTAAGTCGATCTTTCGTCTGTTATTAAATTAAAACTTTCGAAGAATTCCACATAGAGAAAATCATAAGTGAGTTCATATCAAATATACGGGCCGTTGCATGCTCAAAATGCTTGGATACTGAGACATGATCAAAAGTAGAAGAGAAAAAAAAGGATAAAAACTAAGTTCACGGATGGCTATGATCATATCTCAGCAACCAGGCCTCTTCTTAAAATTCTGTTTTCATATTCGGATTCCTGAGGTCTTTTTGCCTACTGGAGTGCATCAGAATAAAAAAATTCCTTTCAAAAATGAGTGCTGTAAATAAGTATATAGTTGCTATGTATAGTTGTTAGAGTATACACAGTGCAAAAATAGGGAAACAAGGGAAGATGTTGTTCCGCGGAACCTTGCACAAAGGAAGAGTACAGAGGGAGCAAAAAATGAACCCAACGGCTATCATTTGATTAGCTCGTAAATAAAGTTTGGAAAAATAATAGAAAGGAACATGCCACGGCACTTCAATCAATAAAATTGATCCAAAATGGTGCAATCACTTGCTACTACTGGAATTTATTTTAGCGGAAACCATAATCTTAACAAAATAATTTACAGAATGCACTACAACAATCGCCTATCTGTATCACTACTTCCACTATCACCGCCATCCGGGCATTTCTCGAACCTTCGCGGCAATTTATGTCCGTACTTCTCGTAGATTGAATCGAGGAATGATGTTTTCGCGTTTTGCCAAGCCTTGTCTCTCGCATTCGACCCCTTGCTGGTGTCCTGGGAATCTTCTTCTATCTTGTTGTATCTTGGATCAGCTATTAGTTTGAGAGATAGTGTCATCGCCTCTGGAAACTGCACAACTTTAATTGTTATCAAGTAAAGACAGACCTTCAACAACAGCACGAATATGTCTAGTTATTTTTTCTGGATCGTACCCACACTGCGAAGTAGCTTTTAAGAGGATCTGCACCCAGAGCCTAAAAAAATATAAATCTAGCAAACGTATGTGAAGTAGAAAACCAAAAAAACTTTTCATCTTTGGGAACAATATCCAGATCAAACTTTTCAAATGGAATTTTTTGCTCCGGCTTTTGTCTCACACCTGCAACAATATTTCATTTGTTTTTAATGGTGTTTAACAAATTTAAATACCATGAGCGATAAACTGTCCAACAGAGCTCGATGAAGGCAAATTTGATGACGGCAATTGGGCGGAACTAGCACTGAAAAGGAGTTTAAACTATATTTTCAGTCAAATCTCCCAGCAAAAGAGTTAACCCTTCCAGGCCTTGAATCAAACCAGGACTAGGCACTTGGATTATATGAGCTGTGCCGTAAGATGATACAATAAATCTAAAAGGTAAAAGAAATTGACCAATTAGAGGTAGAAACGGGTTACGGCTCCGACCTGTCCCAAGCCGATTTTAGGGGGCAAAACCTTGTCCGGAACCCGTCCCGATACACTTTAAAAACCCCTACCCCATAATCAGCTCAATTGTATGTAGCTAAGCTTTACGAATATAAAAATAAGCATGTGTATGCGTGTGAAAAATCTGTTTAATGGTAAATCGAGAGCTTCTGAGTAACTTTGAAAAAATCAGTGGAGGAGCATGTCAAAAGGTGCACCAGCTTTTTCATTAAAGCCCAAAGAGCTCACTCAATCATTCCTTCTAGCCCCAGAGCATAATTTCCGGATCTAAAATGGGCTACATTACGATGAAAAGCTGTTTGGAGGACTTCGCGAGAGAGTTTTGCATCTATGAAATCAACTTAGTTTAGCATAGAAGTAGAAAAAGCAGATAAAATACCTCTTCCTGCCACAGTAAACACCTATAATGAAAAATACTGAAATTAAATGTGATTAGTTTTGCGAGCAGACCTGCCTGTCCATCCGAGAGTTCACAATCAGCACTAGTGTATCACACAGAGAAACATCCTAGAATTTGAAAGTTTTTTTCAGGTAACTAAACTAAACTAAAAACTGTAGCACCCTGAATATTCAATTAAAACCTACTTGGTAATTTTGATACTTCGACCGTAACCTAGAATGACAACAACATTGTTTTAGTTCTTAGAAATGAAAACCAAACAAACTAACAAATTGGTGAACTTCTCAATGCTTACGGACTCATGAAAAGAGCAACATTAGTTTAAAAAAAGTCTCATTAATTTTTAAACTTAATAAATAACCGGTGGTCCAAAAGTTCATGGACAAAAAAAAAATGGGTTTGTGGCATTGTGTTTTTGGCCTATGTTCTGCTGGTTTCTTCTGGTCATGTCATATACCAAAATGTAGCTTATAATCTAGGCCACATTTTGGTATCTAACATGCCCAGAAGACACCAGCAGAACATAGGCCAAAAACACAATGCCACAAACCCTTTTTTTGTTTGTGCACGAACTTTTGGACCACCGATTAGAACAGGACTTTTCGGACAACGCATCTTTGCGATAATTTATTTTTATGAAATTTTGAGATTTTGGCCGGCAAATGAATGAATAACTCTGGTATGCAAAGATGTGTGTAGACTACTTGTAAGTAATTTTTAGACGCATGCTAAAACGAAGCTAAAACGTTGAAAAAAGATGATTTTGGGCGTTTTTGAGCTAGGCGGTATAGTGTACTTTAGCCTTTAGCTGGTGTGCGCGTTCGCAAGTTAGAAAGTTACGAGTTGTCAGTCAGCCAAATTTACAGCTTGCTCGCATATCTTTTTCCGCTGCTCTACCTGCCGGATTAATTCGAGCATCGTTCTTGAAATATAAATGCATTGATGTTTTTTTGCATTGTGCAGTAGATAAAGCGTAAAAAATTAGCAAATTGCAATTCTTTGCTGGAACTATTTACAAATCTGCTGAATGTATTTTTGGTCGAGAGAATTGTTCGAATACATTTCGCAAGTAAGTCTGCACATGTGTGTGTGGCGTAGACGGCTTGGACTTAAGATTTGAGTGCTATCACTTAAAAATGATTAAGACAGTTCTTTATCTCATGCAAAATAGCTTACATATGGTAGTGTTCCCAGTTTTTCAATCAATGCAACCTAAAAATTTATTTTCATAGCAATACATAGCACTTCCAATACCCACCATTATATACAAATTAGAATTTTGAGAATTGGCGCAAGCCGGAGCAGTGTTGCGAATTTGCGCGGTGATTTGTTGTAGCTAGATTGAAACACTTAAAAAAACAATTCAGCACTCCAGAAAAAGCTACTCACCCTAACAATTTTCTCAACCAAACTTCTACGTTCTTCAGGCAACAGTATTTCAGCAGGATCACACAGTTGTCCTGGAAGCACTATTCGGCATTGCAAAGGATCTGCTCTGGGGTCGGGGTAGGTTTGTGGACTGAACTGGCAATTGCCCGAGTCTAGCACCGCCAGCAACCATACAAACAGGAGACACCAACTGATCATCGGGTGCTAAGCCGAAAGAAATATACCCAATGTTTTCCGGCTGTGTCTTGAAGGGAAATTCCACCTTTAAACTATTTTGAGCTGGAGAGCGGTAAAACGACAGTTGGTCATGCTTTTTTCCGATTTTTTTTTCACTTTTGAACAAAAGTATCCATTTATGAGAGAGCTCTCTTCTTTTGAGGGCTCCCAGTAGTCATCATGTCTTCAAAAAGCCAGTCGAAATCAATCCTCTCTATCCAGAAACAGGTAGGAGTGCGAAATCTTATAAAAAAACATCTAAAGTAAACATCACGGCCCATACTAACACTGTCGAGCGAATATGTCGATCATACAAGAAAATAAAAAAAATCTAAAGCGGAATAGCATGGCATCCTTTGTCTACATAACTAAAAAAATACTGCTAGCGCAATCATATCAAACAAAAGAATTCTTTCGAAAAGTTTGTAATCATGTTCTGCTTATAAAAAAGCTTTGAAAAATATGTTTGTAATTAAATGAAGGTAGGGTGCGCATAGTCAAAAAACCTAAAAATGTCCTGAGGAATCTGAATCTTTTAGCAGAATTTTAAAAAGTTGCTTGCTTGCCGAAATATGGCTGCAAGTAGGATGGTCGCTCTTTCAAAATGTCGATATGCCAACTTTTGACCATATCCCGGCAAGAAAACGACCTTTTTAAATTATGCTTCTAGATTCAGATTTCTGAGGTCATTTTTACTACTGTTAGTTCTCAGATTGACAAGGTGAGCAAAAAGCTTGACCAAATAGTATTTTATGAATGTGTTTCTTCAGTCCAAAAAAATGAAAACGTGGAATTTTCCTTCAAGAACTAGCCGGACAACATCAGGTATCCCATTTTAAGTGTACAGTGTTAAAGTGACCCAAAACGTGTTTTGACCTGTTCTCGACGTTTTAATTAATGATGGTGTTTTGGGTAAAGGCAAGAATGCAAGAAAGTGCTCCTATACCCTCTTTTTATAATAAATCCTAACAAATAGTGTGCAGAAAAGAAGGGAGCAATAAAAGGAACATTAGCAAGAACAAGAATGAAATGTTCTTGTTTTGCAATCAAAACTAATTTTAATGCTTGAAAAGCATGCGAAAAACAGTTATCAACAAAGTGTTAGTTATAGATGGCTTGAAGCTATTTTAACTTTTTCATGTAACTCTTATACGTCATTATACAGTCGACTCTCGATATAAGAGCACCCATTGGGACCGACAGTTTGTGCTCTTATAGCGAAGGTAAACTTTGTCTGTTTTATCTGTCTTTACGGCCAACCAAATTTTTTTTTGGTGCTCTTATACCGAGAGTGCTCTTATAGCGAAGTGCTCTTATATCGAGAGTCGACTGTAGTCGGAAAAAAGACCTGAGGAATATAAGTCATGGATGTCAAAAGCGATAAAAACCTAAGAAAGCGATAAAAATTATAAGTCTAAAAATTTCAAAAAATGGCTTAGTTGCCAAGATATTGCCTATACAGTCGAACCTCGTTAAACTGGCACCCCTAATTCAAAAAAATGTGTTTGTGGCATTGTGTTTTTGACCTATGTTTTGCTGGTGTCTTATGGGCATGTTATATACCAAAACGTAGCCTAGAATCTAAGCTAAATTTTGGTATATAACATGCCCAGAAGACACCGGCAAAACATAGGTCAAAAACACAATGCCACAAACATATTTTTTTGAATTAGGGGTGCCAGTTTAACGAGGTTCGACTGTACAGTCAAACCTCGATATAACGAACCCCTGGGGACCAGCCAAAATGTTCGTTATATCGAGGGTTTCGTTATATCAGGGGTTCGTTATATCGAAGTTTTACTGTATTCGCTTTTCAGTATTGCCCCTCCTAGTTTAGGTCACATCTTAGCAACCAAGAAACCTTCTGAAACTCTGTTTTGAGACTTTGATCCTGAAATTTTTTGCTTATCAGACTGCCTCAAATTTTTTTTACATGAGATACATATGTATGGGCTTTCTAGCCCTACTGCCGTACCCCTTACAAAGCCTTTTTCCCCGAATTATATTTTTAATTTATATCCTAGTAGCTTTTGTGGGGGAAGGTGGGGGTATAATATCCTAGTAGTGTCAAAACTTTTTTACTTCAGTGCACCTAAGCAGCAATTCAATTTGTGGCCATAAAAACTTTTTTACCCTATCTAAATACCTTTTTTTGTATGTTTCAAGCACGAAAATTCCGAAAAGAACAAAAGAAAATTAGTTTTTGGGCTAATTTACAAAAGCTTACTCCTACCGAGAGGCACAAGTGAAAGTTGGTCTAGATAATAAACGTCTGATGGGCGAGAATACTCCTTTCTTGGACGGGTTTTACACAAACACCAACATATTCGAAAGAAGAAGGGAAAAAGAGAGATCAAGTTTTCCGTCTCTACTACCAAAAGGGTGTGGATTTAAAGGATTGTGGAGAGCAGAGCTGTTGTAATTATGGATCTGTGTGCGAGTAGGAGATTTGTTCCAGTCTGTGGTGTTGGTGAAAAAAGTAGCGGAAAGAGTTAAGCAGCGGAAAAGAGGAGCATCATCTTGGCTGGCTTCTGGATGACCTCCTTTATAATCCTCCTTTCCTCCCAAAAAATGAGGCGATGGGTAGGAGTGGCAAAATATTTCCCCTTTGATTTCATTCAACTCATAATAATTAGCCTCTTTTTCTGCGGTCGATGTATTTTTGATTTTTGTTGTGTTCAGACTGAGCCATAAGCAAATTTGTAAAAATAACAAATGTTAATTTTGGACACATCTCATACCATTCTTGTATCTCAGTTTGTCAAAGCGACTAATAAAGAGCACCACCACATAGAGCCACAACGCTATTCAGTTCCATTTGAAGCGGTGTCAAGTAAAGAGCCACAGGGTAAATTAATTAAATTTAAGCAAACAGCAGACAGGTGTTGCCCTTCGTCGTCAAGAAAATTATCACTGAAGTTTGTTGATAAACAAAAGAGAACAAATTCTTTGGGTTTTACAGGTTAATCAAAGCCACCACTTTGTAAAATACACACTCATTTGGCCGCAGTTCAATTTTTTGCTGGAAATCCAAATATATTATTTGGCATGTGTCTGTCTGTCCGTCACGCTTATTTCTTTGAATTTGGCGCCAAAAAAATTTTTGCTTTAAGATACCACTTTTGTAATTTTTGTAACACTTTTGTAAAATATTTTGTAAGGAACTCGGTATTACGATCTTATAAAGGTTGCGGGGACACACAAGAAGATGGAGGCCTCAAGGAGGGCACTCACGAGCACCGAGTCCACGGCGAGGACAAACAAGAAGAGTGACGCCAATTATTACCACAAGCGTGGAGGGCGGTGTAAATGAGACTAAAGGCACTGAGACCATCAACGCATTATTACGAAACTAAACATTATTTCAATGCATTTGAAATTTGTTATAATAAAATTGCTTTGAAAACTCTATTCATTGCAAGAAGATCCATAGAATTTATCCTGGGTAACAAGACAAAAAATGTTATATTGAAATATACTTTTGACCCCTTCCAAAAACTTAAAAAAGTTGACATGAGTCGATAAAAAGAGGATTCACGGCATAGTCATCAGTTGTGAATCCCATAATTAAAAAGGCGCCAGAGGTGTCAATGCAGCTAGTTTTTAGTATCGTAAAAATTACTTTTTACAGAAAATATGTAAAGCTTTAAACAAGCATACAGAGGTGAACATAAAGCAAACTTCAAACAAATTCATTATCTTCATATTCTTCATCATTGGTTCCTTTTTTTGGTGGACAAACAGAAACTTAGGCAAATGATGTTGCATGGGTTTCAGAAATTCCATGTGCTGCTCTGACTAATGCTGATGGACTAAAACCTTTAGGTTGTCTTCTACAGTTGGTCAATTGGTCAATTAAAAAACTTGTTTAAAATGGCGCAATAAGAGTGATTTGTGAGTGTGCGTGCTTATGTTCAGGTTATGTATTCAGCATCTTATATATCTTGATAATTTCCTTTAAAACCAAATAACTGCGCAAACTTTTTTTCCGCTGATTTGCTGCTTCGAAATATCTGTATTTTTCTGTCTAGCTTTATAATTGTAATCTAAATTTTCTCTTTAAAATATGGATATAGAAGATTTATTGGTTTCTTCAAAACTTGTTATTCGGCAAGAATTGGATGCAGTCACAAAGCTAGCAGTTTCTAACTATTCTGTCGATAATCCTTTGTCTAGGTCAGTAAGAGTGAAAATGCACGTCTTTTTTATTGTTCTTATAAATTGTAGTGAGACAATACAAGCGCTGTGCAATGTGATTGAAGCAATTTTCATTCATGGCCTGAAGGATGCATTCTTTTTAAAATCTTCGAGATACTCCATGTATCCAGAGCCTGTCAGTATTTTCAGTTTTCTATTTATAAGTAGGGTTGTGTTCCGTCTTTCTAGAAAGATAAGGTTCAAACATACATTTTTCACTGGGACCAAAAATTTCATCATCGGATGCAACCCTGTCTCGTGGCCAAAAAAACACTCTTTTTGCCTTGCACTAAGAAAAAAAGAGATAAAAATATATAAGACGGGTGCCTGGGTACCCATAAAACTGAGTTTACCTTGCTCCTCCAAGGTAAAATGTCAGTTTTAGTAAAAAAAATTAACATGGCTTCCCTTCACCTAAAACGTCTTTTTGTATGTTTCATAGCTGGAAACGTACAAAATTATTACAAACCGGTGTTTGGGAGGAAGCATTATGTCGTAGTTTGGCCAAACCTGGTATTAAAACTTTTTCATTTAGAATTTTTGGCCATTCGTATCTAAGTTTACGCACAAAAGCATAAAGCATCAGATCGGCACGCTAAAGCAGATCAAAAATGAAGTGGGGAAGGCGAGAGTGAGATTTTTGGTTTTACGAATATTTTAACACTATTTGCTCTCGTACTTTAGGCTTGGATTCGAATTGTGCTAAGCGAAGGAGCACTAGAAAGCTACACTAATTTGTTGTTGAAGGATGAGGGTCAACTAAGGTTTGTAATACAATTTTCACTCCTATTAGCGATGTGCATTTGCCTTCGGGCGGGACTTCGGAACTTCGGAACAGTATCAAAGGCCTAAATAATCAATAACATCTAAAGATCAATTAATGCACTATTACCGAGTTACCTTTCTCATTTTCATCTCTTAAAAACAGATGACACTTCTGATTACCAATATTCCACTTGCTGAGCATTTTTTTAACCATTGCGCCAGTAGTTTCAAAGTTATGGGATCCTGAGAATTTAAATTTATACACTGTTTCGTGTAAAAAGATTAAATTCTTTAACTTAAAGTTTATAAAACAAACAAAAACTCCGCTTAAACCCCAGCCTTATGAACTATGATACAACTGTCAACCGTAGAACTCCCATGATTTTAAACCGCAAAAAAAATTATTTTAAACCGCAAAATTTCTTTATTGATATTCTACTCAAAATTTATAAGGCTGAGCGGAATCTTTTACCTGATCGAGAATATGCTTGAGAATATTCTCGTTTCACAACTCTAAGTTGAATGTATTAAAAAATCTTGAAACAAGCTTCATTCAGATCTTTCTACCTAAAGTCAGCGTTCATAAGAGATCAAGAAAAGATGGATGCATTTAGCGGCTATCTAAAAGCTCTTCAGCAAATATCGATCGCGCCACAAGCAAACTCTAGTGTTTTAAATAGTTGGACTCCTACGTAATCTTTCTCTATTTTTATATTTTCCTTTTTGTTTACAGTCGAGTCTCGATTTAGTGTAGGCGCTGGGACCGGAAAAAATATACACTAAATCGAGATATACACTAAATCGAGACTTGACTGTATTAGGTTGGTGTGAGAGTTTGCGGCCCTTTTTATAAAGTAAATTGTAATCAAATTTTCCGGTGCGTGACAAAATAACGCCGCGTCAAATCATCGCTGTGGTCGAAACATTGCCGTGGACAAAATAACGCTGGCCAAAAGATCGCCGGGACAAAACATCGCCAAATATTTTTAATGCAGCAAACATAAAACAGGTTCGAAATAGTGCCTGTGCATATTATTGTATATCTTTTCCGTGTATTAATTAGTGTATTTTAAAAAAAGAGTTGGCAGAGAACCACTAAACCTATATGAAGCAAGGTGTAACCTGGTTCATGGCTAACCTACGCCGGTCCATCCCATGATTTCGTAGTGGCAGTTTTTTCGTCGCGCCATGATTATACCCTGTCTTACCTAAGTTAAGCAATTCACGGCTAACGTGCGCTGGCCAAACGCAAGCCTAATGGCTTAGTTGTATGCAAAAGCGTTATTACTATTACACTTTGGTTTGTCTTGCAAAAGAGCTTCACAATTTTAGATATTTCTCCATGCACCAACCAAACCAAGTGGATGTTCACTTGGTTTGGTTGGTGCATGGAGAAATATCTAAAATTGTGAAGCTTTCTTGCAAGACAAACTGAAAAAGGGAAAGTAAATTTCGAAAAGCATGTTTAACTGTTCATGGTCAACTGTCCACGGCCACAAAAATCATGGCATGGCGAAAAACGGCCGCGACGAGATTGGCGATGTTTTGGCGCGGCATTATTTTGTCCGTGGTCGCAAATTTTCTGTTAAATAACATGATTGGTCCAATTGGCATTCGTTAGCCTTTTTTTCACATTTCTATATGGGCTGTTTTGCAAAAATGAATCGAAATTCGAAGCGGGCCGGAAACTTTCTGTGTAAACTAATGTTTTGTTTTCTTCTTGCAGACCTCTAATTCTCGCAGGATTAATTGCAGGAAAGCCCAATAGAGGTAGACTTTTGAGTTTTTTGTGCCTATCTCATGTAACTTTTGCTCTTTTTAGTGGCACAGCTATCGAATTCCAGCAAACCCAATGCCTTTTCAAATTCCCTGGACATGGATGTAGAAGACGCAGAAGAGGTTGGCATGAATGCTATGGATTTGTTAGACGAGAACACTTATTCTGAAAACATTTCCTCCGCCATATCACCTTCTTCCAAAAGTACAAAATTTGTTTTCACCTAGAATTTTTAGGCTTCACAGTCAAATTTAATATAAGCTATCCTTTCGGAACCATCTTAGAGATATCTTAAATTGAGTAATACCTTATACCTAGATGTCGATTTTTTGATTTTCTGAGCAGCAATAGATTGTGCCATTTCAAATTGTCCCAAAATCGTATGAAGATTCAGGATTCCACTGAGAGTTATAGCAGGCGGTACATAAGTCCGTGACGGGTTTTCAAAGCTCTTTATCTTATTGTTTTTATCATTCTGTGTTAAAAGGGTTATTAACATTCAAAATCCCTGTTCTTCCTCTTTCGAATGGTGCATCAGAAATTAACTTTATTGAACAAAGTGACCAATATTGGCATCAACATAGGAGCGGAGACGTTTTGGAAAGTTGTCGATGGCATTCTGAATCACCTTCTGTGGAACTGTATCACATTCCGTCACTAGAGAAACCTTCAGAGTAGCGATTGACTTGTGAGGCTTGTGTTGTATCTTAGAGTAAAAGATGGATGAGCGCAATAAGTTCAGAGAACTTTATTTGATAACAATACAACAAGAGCAACGATAACAATAAACGAGTACTAAATAAATAATAATATTCATGACACGACGAGAAGATAGCGAACTTGTGTCAAGACAACAAGCAAGTCAAATAAGAATTTGCCACAACAGCTCGGAGCACGCTTTCGACTGTGGATAAGGCCAGCAGAAATCCGAAGAGTTGGGCGGCCAGTCACCTTTGATAGCAGCATTGTCGCCCTAATAAGAATCAACCTTGATGAAATTTCGGGAAGTGCTTCTCAATTCAGTTTTGAGTTTCCACACCTCGATGCGAAGGTGCTTCGGCTGGTTTTACATACAGTCGAAAGCGTGGTTCAAGCCTCACAAGTCAATCGCTACTCTGAAGGCTTTTCAGGTGAAGGAATGTGATACAGTTCCACAGAAAATGATTCAGAATGCCATCGACAACTTTCCAAAACGTCTCCGTTTATATAATGATGCCAATAGTGGTTAGTTAGCTGAATAAAGTTTATGTCTGATACACTATTCGAAAGAGGAAGAACAGGGCTTTTGAATGGTACTAGCCTTTTCAACACAGAATGATAAAAAAAACAATAAGATAAAAGGTTTTGAAAATCCGTTACGAACTTATGTACCGCCCGTTATGTATCCCAGTAGCGTCGATTTTTTTATATTTTTAACAAAATTTAATTCAATGTAGATTCATAATCTTTACACAATAAAAAAGATATTTGTTCCACCAGGTATAAAAACATACGAGAAAACGCAAATTAAAAGTGGAAAAATATTTTAAACACCCGCTAAAAGGCGTAACTTACTTATAACGAGGTTACCTTACATTGAGATTTGACTGTATGTGCTTTCAAAATTTGTCGCAAAGAAAGTCACTTGGTTGAAAATAAGCTCATGAAAAATCTTGTTTTTTTTTAAATTGCTTCAAACGCCTAAAGATAGGACAAAAAATCAATTTGGGGTGCTAAAACAGTTTCTTCGCGACAAATGCGTGCACTTATAGTAGTAACTTTTTTAATCGTCTAATTGCTTCAGGTAAAGTGACAGAGCTCGGTGATGAAGATGAGAAAAACTCAGTATACTCCCATCCCTCTATGCTTGATGGTGCCATGACTTCTTTTCTTCGACCAACCTTTGCTGCCATGCTTTCGAATACACCTGAAAATTCTCGAGCTTCAGATGTTACTTTTCCAGCAGAGGAACTTTCTACGGAGGTAGTCATTTACAGTGTCTTTCCAGAGCTTCTTATTCTTAGTTTCAATTCCAAAAATTTACCCCAGTCCATCCTCATCGTATTTTCATTTTTTACGGTAATCCCCTGCTGTTTTTTGACCATAAGTCTGATAAGGGGAACACCTATACCTCCATTGAACTCCTTAGCTATAGGCCTCATCATTTGTATTTTACGTTGCCTTCTGCTATATTATTCTTTTTTAGGTGATTGTACATCGTAGGAGGACTAGATTCAGACAGACTTCCAAGAGCAGCAGTGATAGGTCGAGAAGTCAATCTGTTCACAAAACTATTGATCGAACAATTGAAAATAGGCCGTCTAGTGATCTGTCTAGTGTAAGATTTTTTTTCAAATTTGTGAGTAAAACGACATATTGGAGTGGGAGACTAATCATACTAGCTAAACTTTTGTTTAGGCTGTTGAAAACTTAGAAGTTAAGCAGTTAGACGAAGAGTGCTCCGATGGCATCCAATCCACTGATATTCCTGCTTTTTCTTCATCAGGTGATGTGCCCTTTGATTTCAAAAGTGATGATGGCAGAAATGACTCAGGAATTGAGCAAAAGTGAGGGTCTACACGAAATTAGTAAACAAAACAGCTTTTTTAGTTGCGACGAAAAGGGCTCATCTCCTCTTCTTTCTCGGGGGAATACGCTAGATTTTGAAGAACAGAATCAAATTCGTTTGAATCACGCTATTTTCGACATTGCTACTAAAGATAGTGCTGTATATAGTCCTTACGAAATATCTTTCATGTCAGAAAAGGATCCTGGATTCAACATTGAGGTAAAGCAGTTGAGTTTTAGCCATGCAGGCCGAGATTTATAACATGCGTATACAAAAATCCAATCCAAAATATTGGGTTGTTTCATAAACTAAAAGAAGAATGCCAATTCAACTCTTAACATTCCTTTTATTAAATGCGTCCCTACTTCTTATGTAGTAGTCAGTGGCTTAATTACAACTAATTACAGGAGAACAAATCCTATGCAACTTCGTTGCACGACGAACTTAGCTTTTCTCTAAGAAGAGAGCCAGAAATTTTCGATAACAGTGACCTATCCTCGGTTCTTGACTCCGTAGATAATGAATCCAGTTCTCGAACTACTAGTTGGAATATCAGTTGTCCAAAAGTAAGAAAACATTTGACTTTATGGCTTTTTCGCAAGTGCTAAAAAAGTGTCTTGGTCCAACAAGCAAATTCTTGTTCCTGTACCAAAAAGTTCCTTGCGGTGCCGATCCATTAAGGGTTGAGCGTAATTTAAAAAATAGCTTAGGGTATCAAGGCAGTTTTTATGGGCTTGTGTTAGCTCGTATAAAATCAAAATTTCTTGCCCATCATTTTTGTTAATTTTTTTAGAATGTGGTAGATAAGCAGGCAAGTTGCTCTTCTTCAACAGGAACTGATTTTTGTGGCCCTGTTGCAAATCTAAATACGGCGCTAAAGAATTTTGCAAAGAGTGAGGAGCATGCAGACGAAGTCAGTTTTTTTTTATCTCTGGCCTCAGATTTGCATGGGTAAGGTCCAAACCGCATAAAAGTCAAGCAAAAATTACAATTTTGACCTGATATGGAACGCAAAAAACTCGTCAACGGCTAAATTCGTTGCCATTATATCCTAGTGGCGCCGTTTTTTGTGTTGGCGTATACGGTCAATCACATCTTTAAAGAAAGCTTAGAAAATGGTGAAAAGGCTTCCTACTGCCTATTGTTGGCGAATTGATTGCTTTCCAATCATATGGTAAAACAATTCTTATGGCGAATCGAACGAATATGAGAAAGAAAATTTTAAAAAGGTAGTCTGAGAAGAAAATTATAGCCAAAAAAAAGATCTCCAATCATCCTATACTCAGAACAGAGCCCCAAGCTTATTGCTTTTCTAAAAGTAAACTACTTATTTTATAAGTAAATTTTTTCAGACCAACTCGTCTGCCTCTTCAAACACTGGATTTGAGACATCATTAAGCTCAAGAGTTGAAATTATCGATCCATTAGAAAGAGAACAAGAACTGCCCAGCACCTCCTTCCAGCAAAAGAATACGGGCGAAGATGTAAATATCGTTTTCTTCTGTCTTTGACACAACAATCATGTTTGCTTCCAGGTTGTCGTAACTGAAGAGAAGTGTTTAGAAGGGATTGATGAATATGGAAGCATATCCAAAAATATGCTTCTGCTTACCAGAATACCATTAGAAAAAGGTTTGAGCGCCCAAGAATTCAGATGTCCCTCATGCCGAAAATCCATTGGTGGACTTTTTGGTTCTTTTAAGTGAGTTCATCAAGATGCTTGGCTCAATTTAGAGAGACATGATAACCTAAGGAGAATATTTGTTTATTTTTCAACAAAAGGTTGCGTACCAGCTGATTTTTGTTTGAATTATTTTTCTGGCGCTTTTCGGTTTTTCAGCCGAGAAACCTGTAGGCTACTAGCCATTTTAAGATTCTTCATTATACATTTGCCGTTTCCATCTTTGTGTCTTCTTTCAGTTTTTGCAGGTCAAAAAACTTTCGTAAGTGTACGTAAGGAGGAATATTTTTCAGACTTCAAACAGTAGCCAAGGTTGCCGCCTTGTACTTTCTTGTCTTACTGTCGCGCTCCTTCTTGAGTTTTTCCTTGATAATGTCCATAAGGCTTTCGTTTGACGACATCTTTCAGTTGAATGACTCAAACATAAAAAGAAATAAAAATTAATAAGCACAAGCAAAAGAGTAAAATAAATCAATAGCGACAGGAAAGTACAAGGCGGCAACCTTGGCCATTGTTTGACTTCTGCAAAATATTGCTCCTTACGAAATCAGCTGGTAGGTGCCTTTCTTTTGGAGAAAATATTTTCTCCTTAGGTTGACATGTCTCTTTAAAAATCCAATAAATGTTTAACTTGATCCTTTAAGCTGATTTTTTTCTAAAATCTTAAAATTTTGAATAAGTCACACAAGATACTGGCAGAGTTGAGTGTAATTTGACGCGCTGACTTAAGATTTTGGCAAGGTGTACGTATTAAAAGCGCTTACAAGGGACACTATCGAACTGTCCTATCACTCGAAAATAAGAACTATATCTTAAAATATTTGCTGTAGTCGACTTACTGAGTAAAATTTCAAGGTTTTTTTTTCCATCAACAAGAAAAATTGGGGTAATAAGGCTTGAAGGAGTTTAAAGGAGCTTGAAAGAGTCCCCCTTATGGTTTTTATCGAGTGAATTTCAAATTTTCGCCAATTTCATACGATATTTTCTTGACCAATTCAACTTATTTTGCATTCTTTGTAGAATGATTTATTTATTGCACCAGTGGTTATAAACAACAAAGTGCATGAAGCACAAAAAAGTAGCACAGCAAGCACACTTTCCAAGATATATTTTCCCACAGTTTCATTTTAAACTGATTGGGTCGTATTTTAGGTAGTATTGCGGTGGCCTTCTGAACTTAGGTGGCTGGTCTTCATAGCAGCCAGATAAATGTCACACAAATTGAATGAAGAAGACAAATCTCGCTGCGCAGAACTGATTATGGATTAAGCTGACCAACTTTACAATTTTTTGAATAGGGAGTATGAATTCGGGCTGCCTTTTCTTATCAAATCCGAAACCACTTGGTGAAATTGTTTGAATTGTCGTTTGTAGAATACATCAATATCCCGATTATCTCCATCATCGACATCTCCACAGTCGTAATTTATAAATGTTGCAAAAGAGTCATGTAGAATTGTCTCAATCATGTGGATGTTCTTGACCCTCGCTCTTGTTCGAAGTTCTTTCAGCTTTTTGAAAACATTTCATCTCTCGCAATAGCGCTCATTTTTCTAAAATCAGTGATAAAGATAATGAACAGCAGTCCTGAAAGTATGAATTCAGCCAGGATAGCGTATGAAATTGGCGAAAAATTGAAATTTACTCGAGAAAAACCATGGAAGGGACCAAGCTGTTTTTCAACTTTCTCAAGCCTTATTATCCCATATTTTCTTGCTGGAGGCAAAAAAACCTTGAAATTTTACAAAGTAAGTCGACTACGGCAAACATTTTAAGCTATAGTTTTCTTTTGCGAGTGATAGGACAGTTCGGGAGTGTCCCTTGTTAGTTAAAATTGTGTGGTTAGTGAGCAACATTTTTTTTGTGCTACAGTCAAATATAGACTAAAACGAGCACTTTTTTGCTGCAAGTTTCAACTTTTTTAAGTAAAAGCTTAGGGATCTAAGGCGTCAAATAGGCAAATTACCTTTTTAAATTAGTATTAGGCCTAGCACCTGGCCTAGTGCATATCATTTAGAATCTGTCATAATCTGCTTCAAAAGTTTTGCAACAAATCAGCTTAGAGAGACCAAGGCAAAAATAGACCGGAGAGCCAAACAAATTTTGTATTTACAACTACAATTGTTTAGACTTTGCAACTTGGATGCACGCTACTATTGTGAAGATTGTTGTAGGCGCGGAGATGAGAGCATAATTCCGTCTAGGGTATTATTTTACTGTGGAAACAAGTACACCATGGTTTTTTCCATAATTTTTCATATTTTCGAATAGAAGTACAGTCGACGTCATCTTTAAACAATTCTTTCCTAGGTAATTCTCAACTGGGATTGTAAGCCAAGACCCATATGCAGAGCTTCCAAAGCATTCCTCAAGTCAGTGTCTGATCATCCACTTCTTAGAATTGACAAACTCAACTCAAGGCTATATGAACACAGCAGCAAAATGAAAAAAACATTGGTGCGTTAGTGATTAGCCCTTGCAATTTACTCAATGGATCCTTTCTACATTTTGCAGAATATGAGAACAAAACTTTCCCTAGCTGTCATGTACCTACTTTCGTGTAAACAATCTATTGCTGAGGATATCAAAAAGAGGTAATTTTTTGGCTAAACTTTATTACTCGATGCCCTTCCAAATCCACATAAAATCGTGTTTTTTATGTTTTAGTATCTAGAACGCATTGGTTTGTCAAATAGGTTATGGCCGTTTTTTTGAATCAGTTCTTTTGCCACCCAATTCTTTACATTCGTTAGTTTAATACACATCCCGTTAGCTAATACTTGCCTGTGAGATGTGCGTTTGCGCTATAAAATTGATATATCAGTTTCTTGGAGAGGTATGATTTTTTCTAACTTTTAGAAATCTGAAATGGAGTCCTAAGCTGACAAAAGTATGCATTTTCGACATCTTCTCCTCGTTGCGTTCAATCGTAGTGCTGCTAAGCCTAAGATGCTGAAGTGGGACGGGAGATTTGTGCAGTGTACGGAGAAGGCGCACTGTCTCAAAGAACTGCATGAAATTGTTTTGCGAAATTCGAAAGCGGCAACTTTAACCAAAATGATGCGCCTCGCTCCAGCCAACAGTTTCTTTATAAGAATCATCTCAGCGCACTTTTTTTTGTTTTTAGGTTTGCCGGGAAGAAATCGTAGACAATAATGGAGAATACATAATTGATTGATCTGTTATTGTTGTTTTTTTTTGAAAGGTGAAAGTAATAAAGAATTTGGAGGCAAAAGAACTATTGAAAAAACAGCCACGGCTTATCTTACAACTTGGTACACAAAAGTTTTTAAAAGTTTAAGAAATGTTTACCAAAGTGAAATGAATATGGATTGTATCTGGATAACAGGGCTTCAACCGATTTTGAAAAAAAGTCAGAACGACAGCAAAAAAATATTTTATATCAAATGAAAGAGAAAAAAGGGCTTTTCAGTGACACCAAACACTCTGTTAGATAGAGCACATATCATAATTAAAACTCAAATTTTTAAAGGAACTTTTCGGAAACGGGAACTTTTGCCTCACCCGGTATATCTATTGTAAGTAGTACCTAATATTGAAGGTAGTGCTTTAATTGGGTGGTGTTACCAACTTTAAAATATTGTAGTTAAATATTATGGTTTCTGCTTTGAATCACCCTTCGAATTATGTATTTTTCCATCAAAATATGGCACAGCCACACTGTGGCATTATTTTAACAAAAAGACATTCTGATAGGAATTCATTTTTGATACAAATTGTTTTGGAATCAATTATTTTATGAAAGGTTGTTCTGCACAACGCAATTCTAAAATTAACTGGTTGTGACTTGTTTTTTATTGTCTCTAGTTAAGTGTTTTAAGCTCCTGTTTGATTGTTAGAGAGTCTTTGCCGTTATTTTATCCTCTATAGAATTTTTTAAGTTGCTTGCAAAATCACCAGCAAAAGAAATATCTATAGCGGTTATGATGAAGCCAACTGGAGTGATTGGAGCGACGACGCAGACCGAGCTGAGTCCCTGCAACAAGAGGAATCTAAAGTTGAGCTTAAGCAGGAAGAGAATCAAGTCAGACTGCATGTCGGGCGTCCGAAAAAGAGAAAGGCAATGGTTGATCCGCTGCTGCAACTTCAGCTAATTCTTAGTAGGAAGAAGAAGAAGGATGGAAGCGAGAGCCACTTGGCTTTGTTCGACGGACAAAGGAAGTTGTACAGAGGAAATCTATTCGTGATTTTTGACAGCGGATGTTCAAATAAGAGAATCATCATTTTTTCGACCCCAGCGTTGATGAATGCAATTTATTTGTCTATAGCTTGTTTTCTTTTACCTGTTTTCAGTTCCTCAACAACTCTGGATGGTGGGACTTTGATGGGACCTTCGCTCTCACTCCTAAAGGATGCAGACAATTATTGACGTTGCATGCTAAGCAAGGGAAAAGCTTTGTTCCCTGTCTCCACGCATTGCTACCGAATTCTTTAAATTAATTAAGACTGTTTTTGCCTTTTGAAAATTATAAAATAATTTAAGGGTTTTTCGTCCTACCTGTTGTAAGCGAGTGTATTAGATTGTCTCAAAAGTTCTCACTGTTTTGCATAATTTCATGCAATTCCATATTTCAAAACAAAGCAAAATATTGAATCAACAAAGTATTTGCCTTCAAATTTTACAAATTTTTCTCAGCGCTCTTAAATCCGAGTGATCTCTTTGACTTAGAAACCGTTTGGTTTTAAAGTGAAGAAAAGGCCAATATCCTCCAAAATTTCTTGAACTATTCCGTGTTCTGAAATTTTGCAGTTTGCCAAAGAGACGATAATGCGTTGGAGCTAGGTTAGAAACAATAAAGAATCATGAGCTAATAACAAAAATGAATGGAAAACTAAAAATAGGTAAAAATAAGATTTAAAAAATGTACAACAATTTTAACGGGCGCGACCAAAGCAACGCGGTGCGAACTTTTGAGGCAAGCTTAATATTTTAGATCAGCTTCCTGTTCTCGGGGCTTGTGGCCGAGTGATTATCTCTACACGGACATTCATCTCTACTCCATAACAGTTTGCTTTACTCTTTTACTGCGGCTTACATACAAACACATATTTCTATTCAGGATCTCGAAAACGTGATTAATGGCTCATTAGAACGAAGACTCAACGCTCTAATCACATTTGCAGGTTGGCTGTGCTTTGTTTGATTCTTTAAAAAATTACTTTTTAAAACTTCCTCCTCTCTAATTCTCTCGTTTTCAGTCAACCATATTTTCAATTGTCCGCTATGTCTTCAGAAAGGGTTCTTTTGCGAATTGTGTTCATCCAAGCATGTTATTTACCCGTTTCAAATCGAGGTTGCGCACAGGGTTACAGTTTTTTACGCTATTATTTACCATACTAAATCGAAGTTTTTCAGTGTAAAGCTTGTTTCTCCGTCTTCCACATCAAGTGCATCAACAAAAACGCCAGTGAATGTCCAAAGTGTCTAAGGAGACACAAGAAATATTCTTTCGCTTCGCCAATCAGCTCTACATAGTGGTCAACATATGTTCTGTAAATAAATAAATAAAATAATTGGCATGGTATTGACGTGCATGTGTATGGTTTGAAGGATATAATAAAACAATTTTATGCAATCTACAGCCATGACCCATTCCTTTTTTTTCTCTGCTTACAGAGACTATTGAGAAGAAAAGTTAATTAGTGAGAGTGACCTTGTAGCAAATAATATTCTCCGGTGTTGTACCACTCCACTGCTGCTTAGTTCCCCTATTCTCCGGTCAATCTTGTTTGCTTCTTTTGTATTCATATTAGTTGTGTGTGCAGTAGTAGAAGGAAGTAATAAAACGAGTTGCAAGTGGGCGTGGGATGTTATTATGTGGCTGGATGGTAACGGACGAATAGAACAAACAGTTGAACTGGTGTCCTAAATCTACTCAGTGACTTCATCCATCAGATGTGTTTGTGTGTGTGTGTGTGCTTTCTCTGCTTGTTTTCTTTTTGTAATTCGTAGTGCAGATTTTGTAGGATTACAAAAAAAATTTTTCCAATTTTAAAGATAATTTATGAGTGCAATATTTATTATTCCATGGTGAGATTTATTTTGCAGCTCATTCCATATATGTTTTGGTTTTCATATTGTTTATTCTAAGAGTTTTTTTACTGTATTTTTTATTCTGTCATGTAGTCCTCAAACTTATAGCATAGGTAAAAAAGGTACACGATTATTCTGATAAGACATAGGTAACTACCCTATAATTAACTAAAATTAAATATGATTTAAAACAATTTCTGCGTCTGGGGAGGTAAAAATAAGCTTTTTTACCCTTACCTTAACCTTCTTCAGCAGTAGAAACATATTTGCTTTTAATTTTGCTCTTACCTTTAGCAATAAGTTTTAACATTACATTTACCTTTTACCCTTTCTTTCTTTCTATCAAGGCTAAAGGTAAAGGTAGAAGTACAGGTAAAGCTTATTTCTACTGCCCGTGATTTTCACGCTTAAACGTTTTAGTCCTAGTGTACATGGTAGCTCCCCTCCCTGCTTATAGTCAACAAAAAAATATTCAAAAAAAAATAACAGGGGTGACCAAAGCAGAAGAATTTGTTCACTGGTGTACTACGGTCAAAGTCTTTATAGATCATAACTTGCAAAGTTGCTAGTCAGCCACACACTAGCCAAATAAAGTAGACGCCTACTCGGTTGATGCCCGTTTGGAGGATATTGATATCCAATTGATGCACTTTTTTACTTCTAGATTAAGTTTTTAGGAAATTCTAATTAGAGTAGAGTTTATTATCTATATAATATACACTCTAAGAACCGGTCATGAGTGTATCTTATATAGAAAATTTACTGAAACACCAAAATTTTCGAAATTTTGGTTACAAAATTGTATAAAAACGGTCAAATATACCCTATAAGCTTAATTTAGATTAAACATTTAAGCAAATCCAACAGGATAATGAGCTGATAAATTCAAAACATAGCCATTTTCTCCGCTATCCCGTTGCCCCCAAAATTCCGATCCACAGGGTCTGACCATTTTTTACCTCAATTTTTGACATCTTTTGCCGATTTTGATATATATGTCTTTAAGGCAAAACTCGTAGGATTCTGAATTTGCCAGTCATTTTTCCAGAAGCCGACATTCTTGCCGTTAATAAAGTCAAACTTAAAAGTGTTTAAGTATCCGAACACTAGGCTTTCCATCGAGTGAGAGCATTAATCTTGTTTATAACTTGTCATGCTTATTCCCATGCGTTGAAGCAAAGATCTTTAAAAAATTCCTTAATCCAAAGATTTTAAGGGGTATATAACACATATTGCGTTTGGCAGAACTTGTAGTAGCCGACGAAATCATCATTCTTCTTTGCATCCTTTTCGGCGACTCCGTTCAAGTAGTTCCAGTACCAAGAGAGCGGCTTTTGACATCTGATTAAATAAAAAGAGATTTGAGAAAACTCGGTCAACTAATTTGCAAATTTAGAATCTGAAATCCAAAAAAAAAAAACTACGTTGCTTCAATATTAAGGATAGATTTTTTTTCCAAATCGCCTGAGGAAACGATTTTCAAAATGCCCAAATTTTCATAAGCTGGACTTATTTCTGGACATATACCCATTGGTCAACCCTAAATGTGATGGGATCCTGACTGAAAAAGAAATTTAATTTGCTTTTCAGTTTCATTTACCCAGACACTGTTTCTTACCACTTTTTCTGCTTGTGAGCCTTCTTCTTTTTTTGTTGATTTGTATTAGCAATTCATTAGTTTTACTCTTTGCTCCACAACATCTAGCTATCTTTTAGAAAACAACACAAAAACTAGTTCCAGAAAAAAGGGTAGCTGGGCAAAAAGCTGATTTTCTGACACCATTGTTCTGCCGCACACAAAGTGTCTAAAAGCGAAAAAAAAAGTGAATATAGTACCAAAATCTCTGTGTTTCTTCAAACTTTATCTGCCAGTCCACAACACTCGGCAGGTGAAGCAGCAAGAGGCTCCAAACAACAAAAAGGAGGGTAATAGTATTGGAGAAGATGGACCACTCCAGCCGCCCACCTGCCGGCTCATTTACAGTCCCTTTCAGTCTCTCTGCCATTTGCGCCAACCCCACTGTCCTTGCCCTCACGTCTGTCTGTGTGTGTTCTAGACACTCTTTTGTATGGCTAGAGAGGTGAACATTGAGAATGGAGGAAGGGGTAACGGTTGTTGCCCTCCCTATTTAATTCTTCCTCTGCTGGTCCTCCTCCTTCTATGGTCGTGCTGCTGCTCCTGCTAAATTTCGATTTACCTCTTTACTCTTTTCCTAATTTACTTTCCTGTTAATCACCAGGAGAGGAAAGCAAGTAACCATTAGCTCTGAATCTATTTTCCTTCCTTCCTTTTATTAAATTTGTGATTGATATGTGCTGCGCTAAATGACGTAATTAAATTAATTTTGCAGGAAGTTTCGCAGAATAGACTGAGTTCAAGTCCGACAACAGAAATTTAGCTTTTTCTGGATGGCTCAGAAAAATGAGGAAAAAGAGCCGGTTGAGTTGGACTCAACTCCAATGGTTGGACCATCAGCACATCCACCCACTCCAAGCAGTCCAGAGGAGGGTAGCGGAAATGTGCAGACAACAAGGAACAATATCAGTGCAACCAATTTCGACGGAATTAGTTTGTTGAGCAGAGTGCTGCAGTTCCGAGAACTTCAATGTGCCGACCAATTGTTTACCGTACCCGACTATGAGATTATCACTGAGCTGGTAAGCTTTTATTTGAAATTTGTTAAGATACTCCATTGACTCTCTTTCGGCATTTATGGAAGAGATTTTGGCATTTACACATAAAATCCAACTAAATTGTGTAAACATTTTCTCCCAAAAAATATTAAAATTAGTGTCAGGTTGATTGTTTTTAGCATTCTGCTTTATTTCGCGTGAAGCAAATATTCAATGACCCTACATATGTCAAGAAAGCTAATGATCAAAGCGTTGTAGAGCTGGTCCTTTCGAGGTTATATCATAAAAAGACGGAACTTTTTTTTCTGGCTGCTAATTTTTTTTATTATGTTTCATAAAAATGAACACTCGTTAACACCACTCTACTTATTATTATACCAAAAAAATAAGTATAAGTAATCTACCGTATATTCTCTATTAGAAGGCCCGGGCCTTCTATTTTTCAACCCTTTTCAGAGGGGGGCCTTCTATTAGAGAGGGGCCTTTTATTTTTCAACAAAAATTCCATTTGACGCTCAAAAAGAATTCACTAAAGGAGGGAACCCAAAGGCGCCTGCTCTGGACTTGATATTGGAATCGGTGCATCGAGCCTGGCAAAAAACTCAGCAAGGAGATGATCGCGAAATCGTTTGAAGGTTACTTTTTTGGATTCTATTAAGCCGACATGTCGGCTTAATAGAAGATATACGGTATTTATTGTTTCAGTCTGCGCAATCACAACACCAACAGATGGCTCTGGGGACGACAAAA